>JAASFV010000007.1:0-82560 GCA_023334015.1 Globisporangium paddicum
TCATGGCCAACACCAACACCGTCCAACCTCTTCTGGCCAGCCCCACGACAAGCACCATCACCCGGGCCGCTTTCGTTGGAATGGCTGCTGGAGTCGCTGGAGCTGGGGCCGCTGCTGGAGCCGGTGCATAACCTGCCATCGGAAGAGCCGGTGCTTGGCTCTGGTCGTCCTGGCCTTCAAAGGACGTGGCTGGGCCGGTCACCGGCAGCTTGAGGGCCAATCACCACGACGACGACGGCCGAGCAGGACAAGCAGGAGCGGGAGCTGCTGGACGTGTTCACGGGCCAAGTGTCCACCGCGGATCGCCTGCACCTGAGTCTGCTGCAGAACGCGTATCGGAATAACACGGATGCGATCTTGCACTGGTCATTCGACAAATCCGGCGTGGACCAGCTCGACATGGAGGCCAACGAGAAGACTGTGATCACGAGACACGACCCGGAACTGCTCGCGAAGCTGCGCCAGTTTGCAAGTCAGGGCGGCACCGATCGAGAGTCCGCCGAGCAAAACCAGCAAATTCCCCACAACCGCACGATAGAGAATGCTTTTGTCGTGGGCGCTTTCACTTGGTCTTAGAGTCCTGCTTTTTCCTTCTCGCTCAGAAGGTGTGTTGGGCTTGAAATGGATGACCCAGGCATCAAGGTCAACGCGGTTCAAAGTGCCGATCGGTTTTGGAGTCCCAAGAGCTCTGCAGTAGAAGAGCCGTGGAATATGTATACCTGCGTTTCTAGCTCGATTGCTCGCGTCTCAAGGATTACTGAGTTCAATTTTTGTCGGCTTCTTAGACAATTTCATGGCCTTGCTCACGAGGTTGCATTGCTTCCATTGAGGTACTGACGTGTACGTACAGACGTTCTTTGCTGCTGCTACTATCGCTGGCCAGTGGCACGAGGGCAAACTACGAACTCCCCGCCGCCTTCTTGAGTTCGACCATGAACTCGGCGACCCGCTCGGTGTTGACCTTGATCAGGTACTGCGTCATGGCGTCGTCAACCTGGAGCGACACAACCACGCCCACCTTCTTGCCCTTGACCTCGTGTGCCTTGACGCTCATGCCTTTATATAATGACGAATTCAGCACGATCTTGCCGATCTCGTTGCGCACTAGGATTCTAAAAAAATAGCAAATCACAGTGTTAGAAACTGGTTCTTCGAGCCATTTTTCCACACGGCAATAACTTTGCATACCTGGCTTTCTGTGTGGCCTTGTTCACGAGCACCTTGAGCGGGTGAAGACCCTTGTCTGCCCAGCGCGCTGGCGTCTCGTCCTTCTTGAACTCAAAGATCTTAGCCTTGTCGGCCTCGAAGATCACATCGTCGTCCGGACTATCGGACTGAAGGAAACATGCAGAGAAACAATAGGCAACCAAGTCAGCTAAGCATGTACACAACAGTCACGAGTCGCCACGGCGAGAAGCTCATACCTTGATAATGACAGTGGCTTCTTCGCGTCCAACGTTCTCGTCGTCGTCGTCATCGGCTGCTGCGGCGGGAGTGACCGCAGCGCTTGAGGCTCCGAAGCCAGTCGAAGTGCCGGCGCCAAAGCTGAAGGGCTTGACAGCAGAGCTCGTCGCTGCTTCTGAGCTCGTAGAGGAGGAACCCAGGTTGCCGAACGAGAATCCGCCTGTGGAGGCAGTCGTTGGTGGCGCAGAGGGCAACGTTCCGAAGGAAAAGGCGGGGGTCACTTTCTCAGCAGCTTCTGGCTTGGACGCACCGAACGAGAAGCCACTGGTGGTAACTGGCTTGGGAGCGTCATCCGTCTTGGTTCCGAATGAAAACCCACCGGTGGTCGCTGGCTTGACAGCGTCCTTCTTCTTGACATCGAACGAGAAGTCGCTGGTGGCAGCTGGCTTGTCAGCGCTCTCACTTTTGCTAGCGCCGAATGAGAAACCACTGCTCGGTGCTGACTTGGGAGTCTCGTCCTTCTTGCTAGCGCCAAACGAGAAGCCGCCAGTAGAGGCCGCTGGTTTGGCAACCTCCTTGCTCACGCCGAACGAAAAGCTGCCGTTCGTTGCTGCTGGCTTGGGCTCTGCCTTCTTCTCGCTGCTGGTGGCGGTCACTCCAAAAGAGAATCCAGACATCGACGCAGTGCTCTTCGCTGATCCATTCGTCGGTGTGGTAGTAGTAGTGGTGGAGAACGATGGCGTTGAGGAAGCAAACGATGATGTCACGGCTCTCGCTGGCTGCTGCTGCTGGCCGTCGATTGGCACAGGCTTGGTCGACGCGTGCTTGGCGGCGATCTCGTCCGCATATTTGACATACTCCTGGACGGCTGCGATCCAACTCACGCTCGGGTTCTGCTTGGCCTGGTCGTTCACGAACGAAAGGAAGTCCTTGTTGAGCACCTCGATCGCTTCCTGGTACGAAGACGTCTTCTTGGGTGCCACCAACGAGGACGCAGACGAGCCTCCAACTGCAGGCAGAGAAGCAGTGGACGTAGGAGCTGTGGGTGCCGCTGGCTTTGTCGAGAAGGTGCCGAAGCCCGTCGTCGTCGATGGCGCCGCTGGCTTGTCCGCCGTCAAGCCCGAGAAGCCCGCGAACGGGTTGGCCTTGGGCGCTGGCGCCGCGGTAGCAGCACCAGTGAGACCCGAGAAGCCGCTGAACGGGTTTGGCGCTGCACCGCCCGCCGAAGCAGTCGTAGCCACAGTAGTAGCACTAGCTGCAGGAGCCGCCGCCGGCTTGGCTGCTGGCCGCACGCGGGCCTTGATGATCTTGCGCTGGCTTATCTCGTCGTCGGTCGCGCGCTTGAAGCCGATCTCGAAGGACTCGGCCGTGATGCCGTCGCTGCGGTCGTCGTCCTCCGCCTCGTAGTCCTCGCGGCGCATCTGTCCGTTCTCGCTGCGGCGCTTGGACATGGCTGCTGGTGGTAGCTGCTCGGTGTCTGTGGAGCTATTGCGTGGTTGCCAATTGGACAACGCTGCATTTGCCGCCATAAAAAAGGAATATTTTAAATTACACATATGGACTTACACATGTGGACTTACACATATATATAATTACGATTTTGACCGCAGATTTTTGAAGTGCTCATCAGAAATAACCATCAATAGATTTGTGGTTGACATGCTGGTCACCATGGAGCTGCTGGGCCAAGGAGTGGTGTCTCTGTGTGTGGTGCTGTATTGATGGACTCGTCTGGAGGCCTCTTTTGTGCACCTGATTTGTTTCTATGGGTCTCTCTTTTTTTTCCTTTTAGAAATGGGCCTTGATCTTCTTGACAATGTCGTCGACGCGCGCCGACTGCGTGAAAAAGTCGAGGAACTCGCCGTCGGGGCCGATGAGGTACATCACGATCGAGTGGTCGACGAGGTAGTCGTCATCGTCGTCCTCGTTCTCGTCCGCCTTGGAGAAGTACACGCGGTAGGCCTTCGTGATGTCCGCCACCTGGTCGCGCGTGCCCGTGAGCATCTTGAACTTGGGATGAAAGTCTGTTGGAAGACACATCACATGTGAGCTCCTAGGCAACAATCATCGCAGTGTACAGTATACGGATAGGAACACGCGCATACCTTGCTTGTACGCCTGCATCTGCGCGATGGTATCTCGTCGCGGATCGACAGTCACGAAGAGCGGGATCACCTCTGGTGCGTTCTCAGCGCTGAGCTGGTCGAGCACGCTGCCGATGCGCACGAGCTCGTTGGGGCAAATGTCCGGGCAGTGCGTGAAGCCAAAGTAGAGTAGCGTGTACTTGCCCAGGAACGACGCATCCGTGACTCCCTGGCGCGTGTCGCAGTCTACCAGCGTCCACGGTCCTCCAAGCAGCGGCTTGCCGATCGACGTCACCTTGGTCGTAGCTACAACGCAATTGCACAGACACAGAAGATTAGATGTCAGCCCAAGAGCTCCAACGGCGTGATGTAATTGATACTAATTGTAGTATAACGCTACGTACTCTGCGTCTGCAAGCGGTCCTTCTCCGTGTAGTAGTAGTACACTGCGCCGCTGCCGATCACGCCCGCAAGCGCGAGGCTCGTCCACGTGATTGGCTAAACGGTCATCCCAAGCAGAAGCAGCACACACACAAATGAGCACACGGTATCCATTGGCAGCACTCGTAGAGACAGGCGGACGCACCCCCATCTTGTCTGTTCGTCCAGGCGCAGAGCTCGAGAAGCTGCGGCGCGCAGAGGCAGCCGCATTGCGGCGCACGACACGCGAGGCCGCCAGCATCTTGGTCGCCAGCATCGCTCTTCTTCTCTCGTATTCTGTTGAATTATGAGCAACAAAGCCATGCAAATCAATAGCGCTTCGTTAGAGTACGATTTATAGCTTCGCTAAAGTACGATTTGATTATACCAGAGTTGCGAGCCAAACAGCAGCATCGTACTTTATCGGAGCATCCAGTGTACCGTGATCTCCATGATTCGCTTCGACTTTGGTGATGGATAAGTGGATCGCGCGTGACCAGAGAAGAGCTGCTCGTGACGCGAGAAGGAACGACCGCCCATGAGCCACCGAGAGAGCGCCGCGGCCAGGGAGTCGGAGCGCCTAATGAACCGCTTCGTGCGCCCCATCTACGACGCCATCGATAGCCGCCAGTACAAGGTCGCGCTCAAGCACTGCGCGCACAAAAAGGTCGCGGGCCTCGAGATCGTGCTCGTGCTCAAGGCGCACTGCCTTGAGCGCACGGGCAAGACCGAGGAGGCGCTCGAGATCTGCCGTGCCGTGCAGAGGCGCAAGCCCACGGACGACACGCTACTGAGCACCATGGGCCTCGTCTTCAAGCTCGCCGGCTGCGAGCACGAGATGCTGCCAACCCTTGAGCACGCCTGTGCGCACGCCGAGCCACCCAGCGAAGAGCTCTTCTCGTCGCTCTTCTTCGCGTACGCGCGCCGTGGCGAGTTCCTCAAGCAGCAGCAGACGGCGCTTAAGATGTTCAAGGCCTTCGGCGGTGTCAAGTACATGTCCTGGGCGTCGCTCAGCATGATGCTGCAGGTGCAGCACGGCGGCGCTCCGGCCAAGATGCTCGCACTGGCTGAACGGATGCAGCTTAAGACGCTGCGTGAGGCCAAGTCGGACGACGGCGAGGCGCTCCAGCTGCTGGTGCATATCATGCAGCTTCAGGACAAGCACGAGGACGCGCTGCACACGTTTGACGAGCTTGCCAAGCCTTTCGACCGCGTCAGGGCCCATACGAAGCAGCCGTGCACCAAGCGATCGCCCTTCGCGGGTGTCTGGGCTGACGGCGCCCACGACCACGACTGCCCGGGTCACTCCCCGAAGAGCCGCTCGGCCGAGGGAAAGGGCACGTACGAAGAGGACATTGAGCTCGGTCCGATGATCGACATTGATCGGCTCGCGCTCGAGGCGTCACTGGCCAAGGCCGTGGATAACCATGCGCGCACGGCAGCCGTGTACCAGTCGCTGCTCGAGAAGCACAACGGCGACGACTGGACGTTCCTCAAGGAGTTCATCGCCGCGCGCTTCAAGATCGGCGACGACCTCGTCACGGTCGAGAAGGACGTGTGTGCCTTTCTCACCAAACTGCAGGCACAAAAGGGCAATGAGCAGCTGCGTGGACCGCGTCTTGCTGTGATCCACTTGCTGAGCGAGAAGCTCGGACGACTTCATGCTGTTGGTGCCTCGAAGGACGCGCTGGCGACGGTCGAAACCCAGATCGAAGAGCAGATTATGCTCTACATCGAGCGCTTCTTCACGAAGACGTGCTGCTTCACGGACCTGCAGCAGTACCTGGCGCTCTTCCTGGATGGTAGTGAGTCGATATCGAGCGCCGCGCGTGCTCGTCTCGTAGACCGCATCGCAAAGATGTCGACCGAGTCCGTGAGCGTCAAGTCAAACGAGGACGAGGGCGACCGCAAGGCCGCGCTCGGCAAGCTCAACCGCCGCCTGCTTGCGCTCAAGACGCTGCGCTTCCTCGGGTTCTATGACGACGAAGCCAAGTTCCCAGTTGCGGACCTCGAGAAGCTCGTGCAGGCGCTCGTGGCCGAGTACGAGACCACTGGGTGGCTCAACGTCGGCAGCACGGGCGGTCAACGCGAAGTGCAGAACACGGACAATCTGCTGCTGCTCGCGGCGCATTTCCTCATCGATGCGTACCAGCGGCGAAGCGCTGGTTGCCGCCGCGAGCTGCTCGTCAAGGCGGCCGCGCTGCTCGAGCTCGGGCTCGAGAAGAGTGCGTACAACTTCCAGATGAAGCTCCTGCTCTCGCGCGTGTACGGGTACCTGGGCGCCGCTGAAGCCATGCTTGCTCGCCACGCAGAGCTCGATGTTAAGCACGTGCAACTCGACTCGCTCTCATTCCTGGTGCTGGACAAGATGCTACAGCTGTGCCACTTCCCCGAGGCGCGTCGCCTCACCGACGCAATCGACCGCCTGCACCGCAGCACGGCCAACGACACGCCCGAGTACATCTCACGGTCGTACAAGACGGGCGTATACTCCAAGGTGATCGACATGACGGGCTTCCTGTACCAGAAGATGCGGAAATCGCACACTTTGGCGATCAGCAAGGGCGAGGCGCTGCTCTTCGCGCTCTTTGACGCCTCGGCCAATGGCCCAGGCAAGCTGCACGACCTGCTGATCTCGCCCGCGTTTGAGAAGAGTGTCGGCGGGCTAGACGCCCTGCTTGCGAACGCGGACGAGCTGTCCCGCAACCAGCACCGCGAGGTGGTCGTCCAGTGGACGCCGCAGACCGTGGTGCCCACGGGCGACGCGTTCCCAGCGAACGATGTGCAGCTGGTCGAGTGCGATCGCTCGGCCAACTTTACGACGTCCGTGCTCTGGCTCAAGCTGCGTGCCACGGTGGCCAAGCTGCTCCAGTCGGCGGCTATGGGCGAGACGGAGGCGCTTGCTGGTCTGGAGACCGAGTACGCGGGTTACCTGGCGCAGCTCACGCTCTCTGAATCTGAGTCTCCGAGTCTCCAGCAACGCGTGTGGCATTGGAGCGCTCAGGCCGTGGCTGCGGCGGTGAAGCTGCTCGCAACTGGTGACGCGAATGAGGATGGGACGGTGGCGAACACGTTCGCTGAGCTCCAGACGTCGTTTGCGGCTCTTGCGCAGGAGATCCCAGCTGCGCTCGTGTTCCAGGCATCGGCGTCATCGAGCGGTGACGCAGTGGCGCTGTCACCCTACGGCGTGTCGACACTGTCACTGCTGCTGGGCGAGTGCGGCCTCTGGACGTTCTGCTTGCTGAGCGTCGCTCTGCGCGCCACGCACAAGAAGAAGAGCAAGAAGGACGACGTGGCGGCGCTGCGCGCGCTGCTCAAGCAACTCCAGGAGAGCCACACGGCGCTCGAGACGCACGTCGGCGCGCTGTCCTTTGGCGGCGACGATGTGAAGGCAGCTGCTGGTGCTGGAGACCTCGCGGCTGCTGAGCGCAAGGCGGCGGCGAATGTGCGCGCGTCCTACGTGACGCTGCAGTCGCGTCTTGCGCAGCTGCTCCACGACCGCGCAGCGGCGATCCGCCTCGTGCTGCAGAAGTAAGTGGGTGGCTTGCGTGGTATCGTGCAGTGGTCGTGCTCCATGGAGAGAGAGAGAGAGAGAGAGAGGCAGGAACAGAGGAGCTCATGTCGTCATGCATGTCGTCACAGTAGTAATTCATATCCTGTTAATGCCGGCTCTTATGCGTTTGTTTTCTGTTAATACCGAGTTGCATCCTGGTTAAAAACGCAGTTTTCATGAGTTTTTCATTTTCGCCGAAGGCCGTGGCCCTCGCTCTCTGTGTCGATGCCGGCGTCGCTCTACGACCCGAGTGCCAGCCCTGCGATGACGGGTGCGTCTATCGCAGCAGCCTCGGCGTCCGCTGCGCGCGACGGGCTCTCTGCGATCTCGACGCCGTTGTCCGCCAACTCCAACTCGACGATTCACAGCAACCTGAGCGTCAAGTACGAGTTCAACGCCGGTGCGCTGAGCGTGGACGCCACAGGCTCGCTCGGTGTGCTCGCGGGACGCAAGGGGCTGCACCTCGTAGACCTCGAGGCGCCGTATATGCCCGCGGCGACGCTGCACCACCAGACCAAGTGGGAGGTGACAGTCGTCAAGTGTAACCCGCACGTGCAGTTCCGCGGCCACGTGGCGTCCACGTCCAACCACAACACGCTCATCTGGAACATCGCGAATGCGCACGGTGGCGGCGGTGTACAGAGCCGCCCAACAGCAGCCAGCAGCTCGCAGCCGCTCATCGCCACGCTGCGCGCCCACACGCGGCCCGTGAGCGACATCTCGTGGTCACCCACGGAGCCGTGGATCCTCGCGACGTGCTCCGCCGACACGAAGACGCATCTGTGGGACATCCGCACGCCGCAAAAGCCCGTGCAAACACTCTATGCGTACACATCGAGCGCGATCCAGGTCGAGTGGAACCGCGTGGACCAGACGAGCCTCGCAACGGCCCACGACGGCGAGGTGCGCATTTGGGACACTCGTACGAGCGACCGTGCGCCAGCCGCGATGATCACCGCGCACATGCAGAAGATCTACGGCATCGACTGGCACCCGACGCGCGTGTACGAGCTCGTGACGTGCTCCGAGGACAAGACCGTCAAGTTCTGGAACGTGACCCAGCCGCGCGTGTGCCAGGGCATGCTCACGACCGGCGCCCCCGTGTGGCGCGCGCGATATACGCCCTTTGGCGACGGGCTCGTCACAATCTCCCACCGGATGGACAATAACCTCCGGCTGTGGGCGCTCTCGCACTCCGAGCCGTCGGGGATCGTCGTCGACCCCGTGCACACATACTCAGGACACAGCGACCTCGTGCGAGGCTTTGTGTGGCGCGCACGACCGAACTCAGGCGTGTATCAGCTCGTCTCGTGGGCCAAGAACCAGGAACTGCGCATGTGGCGTGTGGACTCGCAGCACTTGGAGGCGTGTGGCTACGACACGACGTCGTATACCGAGGTCTCGCAGTCCGAGCCCATCGAGATGCTGCGCACCGACGTCGCGCGACTTCAGTACTCGTCCAAGTACGACATCTCAGCACTCCGGACGGACTTTGTGCCGCTGGTCGTGCCGCCGAACGCTGTACCTCTGGGGGCGTCCGAGTACAGTCTCGATGGCCACGCGGACTCGATGAACGCGCTGCTCGTGTTTGACGAAGACTTGGCGAAGATCGGCGAGAGCGCCTCGAGTGACGAAGAAGATGGGCCGAGCTCGTCTGGAGCTGCAGCTGGGTCTGCAGCAATCGCTGTTGCTGGGGATGTTGACGAGGCGAAGGAGAAATCTGCGAGTGCGACTGGCAGCCGTGCGAACGCGCTCCCGTGTCCGCGGTTCTCAGGTGCGTGCTTCAGCGGTCCGAACATGCTGATTGTGTTTGATTCCCGAGTCGCGATCGGCCAGACGCGTACCTCGGCAGTCCCTGCTGCTGCTGTCGCTGCTGGAAAACCAGTCAAGACGCCAGCACCAGTCAACAAGCTGCCGCGAACCTACGAAGAGTTGCTCGATCTGCGGGACTCGCGCTTTGCGACCAAGAAGAACAAGAACAAGCCGCCCGTGAAGCTTCTCTCGGCGCCGAATGTGCTCGGAGCGATGGACATGACAGGCGAATGGGGGCAGCACGAGCTCATGGACAACGTGATGTTCACCGACGAAAACGAGAGCAGCATGCACAGCGGCTTCCGGAGCAACAGCAGCTCCATGTTCTTCACGTCGACGATGGAGTCAGGACCGCAAATTATGATGATGGACCACGAAAAATCGGTGCACGGCGGCTCCGAGTATTTGAAGACGTACTTCACAAGCTCCGAGTACCACCTGCCGATCAACCACCCCGAGCACCGGATCTCTCTCCCCGTATCTGCAGGCAACATCTCTCCTCGTGGTCCTGGGCTCCGTGGTCCTGGTGTCGGTGAGCGTTCGAAACGGCTGGAGCAGACACCAGGGGCATCGCTGAGCTTGGACCTGAGTCTGAGCGTGACCGTGCTTGATCTGTCGAAACTCTGTGGCGTATCCTCGATTCTCACGTATAAGACGGAGATCGTGCCGCAGAGAATTCAAGTCAAGTCTGTCGACGACCAGCTTGATGGATTCGATGCCAGTCAACAACAAGTCGTGCGCCCGCCAGCAGTGTTGGAGTCAGGAAGTCGGTCGCTCCTGTCGTGGATGCTCCAGGCAGCTGAGCGAACTCCGGCGAAGGGATCGTTGGGTCGTGTGCATCCCGTGGTGAAAGCGAATGGCAGCAGTGATGGCGTGCAACCTGGGAAGAACCATCTCAGTCACGTCCTGCAGTCGCTTTTACAGACGCAAAACGCTTCACAGCCACCAGAGTTAGCAAAGCGGAATGGCCCAGCTGCAGTTTGGGACGACGAAATGACCACCATACACTCGGTGTCAAACACTTGCGCACACAACTCACGGGTCGCAGCACTCGCCGGGCGATCGGATCTCCAGAAAGTGTGGTCACTCCTGGAAATTTCGACAGCGCCGTCGGTCGATCTACCGATTTACAAGCAGCAATCCAGTTCGCTGAGCATTTCGTCGGCGCACCCGTGGAGCGCGCATCCATTCGGCAAACGACTCGTCGACAAGATTTTGAATGTGTACGAGCACACGGGAGACCTGCCAGCGGTGGCGTCTATCGTCTGTGCGTTAAAGCCAAGCGATGCGAGCAACCAGAGCGAGACTGAGAGTGTCGGAGACCGGGGCACGAAGCACACGCAGTCGGTCGGAGGTGCAGACATGGGCTCCTTCACGGTCGCCTCGTCGGACGACGAGTTCTTTTTCGTCAGCAACACACACAGCAGCCAGGAGGGAATGCGATCGCGGCGGTCGTCGAATGCTCTGTCGCAGCTTGCAGAGAAGTACCCGGACGCAGGTGACGTCCCGCCAGCGATGCGGAACACGAGGAGAGCGATCAGCTACAGTGATGTTGGGCGGTCGTCCTTTGGAGACTCTCGCTCGTTGAGTGCTGCTGACCGAGGAGAGCTGTTGTCAGCAGTGAGTGGGCTGCGGATATCGAAAGACTGGCCAGCCTCCAATACAGCGAACCGATTGCTGAGTCCGGTGCGCACACCGCCAGCGCCTTCCAGTCGAACGACTCCCAAGGGAACCTCGATCGCCGGTGGCTGGAGAATGGATTTCGAGAGTCCGTTCAAGACGTGGAGCAGTGGCGGGTCATCGACGAAAGAGCCATCACCGCGACGGAACCTCACCCAGGATACGTTCCTGTCGCCGATGACGTCCATGCCAGCGCATCCAGAGCACGGCCCTCTCCCAGAGGACCACGTGATGCTGTCAGGCCACAGTCAGGAGAAAAATTCTGACGACGAAGTGTACGCTGCGGACCGGATCGCACTCCAGCTGAGCTACCGCTCGCCAGAAGACACGTGCCTGCTGTCGACCGACCCTGCGGACGAAGAGCGCTACGATGTTTACAAGACCTCGTACGCAGACCTGCTGTATCGCTACGGAGCGATTGATCTGCGCACCGACGTGCTGAAGACCGTCTCGACCGAAGAGCCTGAACACGAAGGCATCGCGTTTGGACTCTTGTGCCACTCGTGTCAAATGGTACGCTCGCCTTCGTTTATTAGGACTGTAGTACTTGTTTGTACTGCTCGTGAACTCACGACTCCTTGTGCTATCTGTGTACTATCTATCTATGCAGCCAACGGACGATCCAGTGTGCGGATCCTGTCGGGACTTCGCGGTCAAGTGCTCCATTTGCCAGCTTGCCGTGCGCGGCCAGTCGATGTTTTGCATGACGTGCGGCCACGGCGGCCACGCTGAGCACCTCCGCGACTGGTTCGAGTCGGAGAATTCGTGTCCGACTGGCTGCGGCTGCTGGTGCAAGGCAGCGACGGCGTCACTCTCAGCATTTCCTCTGCCTGAGGCTCCCGAGGAGCGCGTGCCGTCTCGATCCTATTCGTTCTGAGTGACGTGACGTTTTCTTGTGAATGGTTTTTCAATAATACGGGACACTGTTGACTTGGGGTTCTATATGTTTTAGTCCCGTTTTATTGGATTTGCCAAAATGTGCGACCTATTCCATGGGCTATCAGTTATGAAAAGTCAATCAGTTTCAGTTTTGGTTGGCCAGACTACGAAGAAGGACACGATGCGCGGCAGTGGCTTGAGTCTCGAGCGCTTCATCAAGGGCAAGGCCCATCGCACCAAGGCGGACGCCAAGAGCAAGAAGAAGGTGATCATCCACAAGGCGCTGCGCAAGCGCGAGTACGAAAAGGTCAAGAAGCGCGAAGGCATATCGACGCAGCGCGGCCGCAATCCGGTGGCAGTGCAGCAACAAAAGGACGAAGACAAGGATGGCGATGACGAGAGCAGCGGGCCGTCGTCATTCTACGACCGGTTCTTTAAGGACCTGAAGAGCGGCGACGCGGCTGACGACAACGAGGACAAGGCCAGCAAACGGCCTGCTGCTGCTGCGAGCGCCGCCCCAGCTGAGCGGAAACAATCGGCCAAGCCCGACCCGTTCTTCAAGGCCAAGAAGAAGGCCGAGGTCGCCAAGCAGGAGCGCGCTAAGGTGCAGGAGGAGCGGCAGAAGCAGCGCGTGGCTGTGGAGAAGAAAGTTAGCAGCCGCAAGAAGCGCCACGTGAAGCTGAGCCAGCGCACGGCGTCGGGCCAGCCGGTCGTGAAGAACCACATCTCGGACATCCTCGCACGGCTGCAGGCAGAGAAGAAGGCGAGCAAGTAAGTTACGAGCACAAAGGAAGAAGCAACATGGGAATCATTGTATGTTCATGATGACTCGGTGATGATTAATTAATGCCTGCGGCTAACCGGCGATGATTCGATTGTGCATAGCGATGCAGCAGCCGTGTGACGCAATAATACAGTGATATGTCTGTCTTCTTATCAGGCCATTTGATGACTACCTCGCACGATCGCCGGCCATTATGAACCGCTTGAAGCACGGTGTTCCATGTATTGTTTCTCGTCTTTTTATTGCGTTCTTTATGGTCCTACATTCTCTTATGTGTGTGTGTCTGTGTGCTGGTGGTAGCTTGCAGATCGCGTGCTCGTTCGCGTAGCGCGTGCTTGCCTCTTCCCCCCTGGCGACGACTGACCAACTGCTTTTACTTACTTGGCCATTGGGTGGGCGGCGACGTAGTCGATCACCTGCGCGACAGTCGTAAGCTTCTCCGACTCATTGTCCGGGATCTCGATCGTGAACTCCTCCTCCATGGCCATGACGACCTCCACGACGTCGAGCGAGTCGAGGCCGAGGTCCTCGACGAACTTGGCGACCTCGTTCACCTTGTCGCCGTCGACCTTCTCGAAGTTCTTGACAACGCCCACGACGCGCTCGCTCACCTCCGATCGGTCCAGGAACGTCTGCGCGCTGAAGAAGCGCGCACTCGACGACGCGGCGGCGGCGGTGGTTGGGCGCGCCACGAAGGCGGCGCGGGCGACAGGGCGGAGCGCGGCGGCGAAGCGGTTCATCATCTTGGGTTCTCGGGTGATCTTCTTGGAAATGCTGCGGGGAAGGAAGGCTTGTAAAGCGTGTGGCCAGTGGAGTGAGGGGCCAGTGTTCTGGTGGTTTGGGAAGAGCTCCCCTGACTTCTTGGTAGTCATTTTTGATCAAAGGACTATCAGGAAGTCATAAGATGCTGAATTAGGGACGTTTGATGCTGAATACGGGACGCATTCTCATTCCTCGAAAATCAAAAGATCAGTTCATCTGAAGATGATGCCCGAGATGGTCGCGCACCAGGCGTCCTTCTCGACACCGAGCAGCACCACCAGCAGCACTGGGCTGAGCAGTCACGCGTCCTTCAGCAGCACCAGCGGCGCAGCTGCAGCCAGTGGCGGCGCTGCGGCAGGAGCCGACGCCGAGGCGCGAGAGTGGTGGGCGCAGCGCGAGGCCAAAGTGGAGCGCGAGCTCTACAACGGACTGCAGAGGCGCATGGACGCGCAGCGTAAGCAGGTGCTCGCGTTCAAGACCGAGCAAACCAAGTGGGAGAACAAGCTGCAGGTACACACTTGTGCGTTTGTGCGCCGTTACGCCTTGATGTGGGATACGTAGCTTGACATTTGTGTCATCTGCTTGTTGGATTGACACAGCTCAAGATCCAAAAGTACGCGCACGACCGGAAATTGCTGGGTGAACACAACATCGAGCTCCAGGCAGCACTTTCCGCGCTTGAGGAGAAATTTGTGAAGCAGCAGAAGGACGTAGATGCGCAGACGACGCACATTATCGCGCTCGAGAGTCTGCTGCGCGAGAAAGCGATGGAGTCTGAAGAGCTCCAGAAGGTCAAGCGCCGGAACGATGAGCTACAGGAGGTGTGTGCCACAGCGTACATAGTATTGAAGAACTAGGCAGCGCTTTGTGCTAAGTGGCTTGTGGCTATTGTGTGCAGCGTGTGTCGAAATGGGAGCGATACCACCGAGCAGAGGCCGCGGCAGCCGAACAGACACGGCAGCTGGAGCAGGAAGAGCTGCTAAACCACATTGAGCACAACCTTCTGGCGATCTCCCTGGGCGAGAACACTTTAGCAGGCGTAGCTGGCAGCCAAGCGCAGTCTGGCATGGAGAAATTGGGGCGGCGTCGCAGCGCACCGGACGGAACTGCTGTGCGGCGGAGCAGCAGCGGTTCGAACTTTGCTGACGAGGACGCCATGGGTGTGCGGATAGCGGAGTTGGAGAAGCTCTGCAAGCAAAAGGTTCGTTGCGATGTTGAAGATACGGCGATGGTGGAAATGCGAATGGCAGCTTGACGTTTTCTGTGTGCCCAACAGGATCAGTCTATTCACTCGTTAAAGGGGGTGCTCGAACGCCAAGAGAGCGTGTTGGACGAGAAACTGAAGCTCACGACTGCGAAATACGACCAGGTCAAGGCGATCAACCTCGCATTGCAGGTACGCACGAAGTGCATACTATCTGCTAGTTGTGGACCATTCAATTGTGGACATTCGTTCATTTGTGTGTCATCTCACTTGTAGAAACGATTGCTGAACTCGCTCACAGAGAGCACTGCGAGCAGCACTGGGTAAGTCTCCACCACCGCACGACCTCCTATTTAAGCACCTGACATGCGCTACTAGGTTGCCTAATGATCACCACTGACAAGAGCCATAAGGACGCCATTGAAGGCACATACCAAACCAACTTTCATCGCCTTTGCTTCATTCGCTCGCCAGTTAATAAAAATGGGCGCCTCCGTGTGCATGAATGTCTGGTAGTCTGTCTACTTATTGCTGGGTCTGGATGTTGTAATGGCGCTGCTCATCCAAACAAGATACAGAAATCAATATCCAAGTACATGATACACACACAGGACAGGAGCCTCCGTACCTGCCACTCGTCGGCGCTCTTCTCCTTCTGCTTGACGCTCTCGCTGAGCTGCGCGAGCACCTGTGCGATTCCGTCGTGGTTGGCGCTCACGGCGGGGAGCACCTCGGCCACGGTGCGCTCGACAAGCACGCCGCCAACCATGCGGTAGGCTTTCCGCGCGGGCGGCAGATCCTTGAGCGTCTGCAGCACGCGCTCGTGCTCCGTCATCTCCACTTCGAGCTCCGCGATCTTCTCCGCCAGCTGTCGCACCTCGGCGCGCATGGCCTTGTACGTCGCGATCACCTGCTGCTCCGTGATCTGTCCCGCGTCCGCCATCTTGCTCTCGCTTCTCGTCTTCCTGCGCTTGGTGCCGGGTCAAATTGATCCGCTGGCAAACAACAGGCCCTGTCGAATTCGCTATCGAGTTTAAAAGGTAGTGTAGAGTCCCGCGTTTAGGATGTGGCTAATTCGGGACTAAAGGATTCACTTGGAGTTTGTATATAGCGACCGGTAACGTACATTCAGGGTCATTGGCTGCCTGTTGTGAGCTCTTGGGAGGTTGAGTTGAGCTGTTCATGGGCAACATGGCGGGGCGGTGGGGTTATTCAGAAATCAACTGACTCTTCCCCACCACACCCACCAGTCACCATGCAGAACGAAGCCGGCCAGTCCATCGACATCTACATCCCGCGCAAGTGGTGCGTCCCTTCTCGCTCTCTTTCTCTCTCATGCCCTAAGCAATGAGTGTGGAGGCTAACTTTATCTAAAATTGCTTGTGTGTCACAACAGCTCGTGGACCAACCGCATCCTTGCGGCCAAGGACCACGCCTCGGTGCAGATCAACGTCGCCCGCGTGAACGCCAACGGCGTCTTCACCGGCGAGTCGGACACCTTCGCGCTCGCTGGCTACATCCGCGCCAAGGGTGAGGCCGACCTCGCCATGACCGAGCTCGCTCGCCAGGCGGACGCCGCCAAGAACTAAGCTTTCGAGTTCTTCACGTCGCCATCACCTTCACACATGCGCTGCGGGCTGTGGCTGCGGATTGGGGTCTCTTCTATTGCCTCCAGTCCGTGCGCTCCACGTCTGGTAGCAGAGTCGGTTGAGGTTGCTTTGTCGTAAATTACACTAATTGAAAATGGAGCAATTGCCACCTGACGAAGAGAATTATTTAGTATCAATACACGTTGTCGTCCATATTGTCTGCGTCTTCAACATCAGCATCATACTGCTCATTCAGCTGACGAGCGTACGGTGCAAAAGGCCCACAACACAATAGCTTTGGTCGTCGCGTGCCTGAAAAATGATTGCCTTGAGTGCAAATCAACGTATATTAGGACGTGACTGGAGAGCTGGGGTCACTATCTAAAGCTGCAGAGATGATCGCTCGCTTCGCAGAGCAGCTTGCTGCTTTAGCTCTGCATTCACACACATACATACAAAATACACACAATAAGCACATGATAAACCAATCCGCCAGTAGTATATATGTTTTGCGTCACGAGCGCACGCACCTGGGGGCCGCGCTGCACCATGGCCTCAGAGACGACCTTCATGGTGTCGATGTATCGGTTAATGCAGAGCGCGAGGCAGTTCTGCTGCTTGCTGTCAAGCTTGCCCGACGGGCGCGTGAGGCACTTGTCGAAGCACTTCTCCTGCAGGTTCTGCGTCAGCTCCTGCAGCGCCTGCTGCTGCACCTCCGAGCGGACCTTTGTGTGTGATGGATGCAAATAGATCCGGATAAGTGGACATGGCCACACACGCGTGTTTAAAAGCAGCACAGGTGAGTATTACGTACGCGCATGATGAGCTCATTCTTCTGGGCGGCGGTGAAGTTCTGCTGGTCCATGATGCTTGATCGTGCTTGTGCTTGCGATTCGAGCTTGTTCGAGTCAAAATGAGCTCCTGGCTTGGAAAGGACAGGATGGCGCACACACGCGAGCTTGGTGTAACCTTCGTGCAACGTTGAGCAAAAATATGACTCCCATGAAGTCAACAATCATGGTGCTTTTACTCTTGGTGCGACCTTCGTACAACGTGCAGAAACAATTAATGTCCATGAAGTCAAAACTATTGTTTGATGGGTATAATATCGGTTATATACCGGTATGACACCGGTAGTGACACCACCACTTTGCAACATCTAAGAGCTCCCAGAACTCAAGTTGCGCTGATCCGACTGAAGCGCCATGCACGCTCCACTGGAACGACCGCACCCAGAGTGCCAGGAGGTACGCTGCGCTGCGCATCAGATGCTCTAGATGGCGTCCTCATCTGCTTCACGGTTCTGCATGCGTTGGTCAAACTGAGCTCTTACTGTGTGGTGGCAGGTGATCACCAACCTGAACCTGTGCCATGAAGAGAACCCGCGCATGAAGTTCGTCGGCGCATGCAACGAAGCCAAGTTCGCGCTTGACAAGTGCTTCAAGAAGGAAAAAGAAAAGACGCGCGACGCCAACTTCAAGCGCGCGCGAGCGTCTGACGCCTACGTGCGCCAGAAGATGCAGGAGGGCCGCGAGCAGCGCGCCGCCGCCGCGGCAAAGGCGCAGTAAAGGTATCTGATTCACACCACCACCACCACCACTTAGACAGCACACAAACACACGCACGCACGCCCACGAACTACAGGAGAACCAGTTGCCCCCACGAATAATGGAATGAATAGGAGGAGAGACACCGAATTCGTAATGAGTTATTTTCACCACACGCATATCCACAGTCATGACGCAGAATATAAGAAACCAGCCAAATGTGAAGATCTATGAGTCGACTATACTTTGGTTTAATGCGGATTGGTGGCATGGAATGCATCGGCTTTCAAGCTCTCGCTATCAGTGCTGCTGCTTGTCGAGGCCATCGTTAAGCTTGTCCTCGGCCGGGCGGTCCCACACGGAGTAGCGCGTGGTCATGTTCCAGTAGTAGAGCTTGCCACGGTTGTCGAGCGCCGTGCGCCAGTTGCCGACCTTCTGGCCGATGAGCGTGTACTCGCGCTCATCTTCCGGCACGGGCGCGTCCGCCGACGCCGTCGGGTGCGGGCCCCACGGGATCGTGCCTGCAAGGATGTACTTGGCGTCCACCTTCTCGAGGTTCTTGAGCTCGCGCTTCATGTATTCCGCCACGTCGCTCGCGATGCGCAGGCCCGTGGGGGTCTCGTTCTCCAGCAGATGCTTCGCGATCGCGTTCTGGAACACCGCGGGGCTCTCCTTGAGGCCGCGGTCGTAGGCAATGCAGGCGTTAAAGCCCACCTGCTGCACTTCAGCCAAGTGCTTGTTCACGGTCAGTTCCGACACATTGAGGTAGCGGATGCGCACGACGGTCTCCTCCCAGAAGCGGTCGAACACGAGCTCTTGCATGACCTTGCCCTCGGTGCCCTCAAGCGCCAGGCGGCGGTGCACGAGCCACACGTGCACCATGAGCAGTGCCTGCTGTGCGCGGAAGTCCGGGCTCAGATGCAGCGCGCGGTAGAACTCTGGCAGCGCCGTCTGGTTCGCGCAGCTCTGAAAGAGGCACGTCGAGCTCCGGTACAGCCGGTCATCCTCGTTCATGAACCCGAGCAAGCGCAGCAGCCACTCCCAGCGGTCCAGCTGGCCCTGGCGCTCGGTCACGTCAAAGTTCGCCGACCGGCCGATGAAGCCGCGGCCAGGCGACGGCGGCGGCAGGTCCGTCTCGGCCCAAGCGTACTTGTTGGTCTTGTCGCTTGCGGTGGCTGCGTTGCTGGAGGCGTTGCGCACCAGCAGCAGCTGCGCGCTCGCGACAGGCACCTGGCGGGTCGCACGCATTACCGCAGAGGCGTTGGCGCCAGCGCGCGCTGCCACGAGCGTCTGCGCCACACGAGCTGCTCGCATGGTGGCCGTCGTCTGGGTTCTTTGTGATTGCGGTGGCGGGCACTTGGGGTGGTCCAGTCACAGTTGCGGTCGGGCCACAGATGCGAAAGAAATAATGTGATGCACACTATTTTGTCGCATAGTCACGCAATCTCTGGTTAAATAGTGTGGCGTAATTCCAGCTCATCCATTTTTATAGCAAACATTTTTGATCTATTGGTGTGACGTGGTGGCATTAGAGTGGACCACGCTATTTGGAAAGTTGTTTCGGCCAGCCAACCAGTCAAAAGCGTGCATCGAAGAGCTGTGGAAAGTCGATTGGCATTGCAGCGCAGCGAGCACCAGAGCAGGGCGCCGCTATCCGATATCAGCAGTAACCACAGACGCCATGGGCCGCAAGAAGAGACACTCATCGCGCACGGGCGACGGCGGTGCGGAGCTGCGTCTGCAGAAGCAGCGCGCGGCCGCCGCTGAGAAGGAACAGAAAGAGGCCGAGATCGCGTTCTACGACGACCCGTCCGGCGACGAGAACAACTCGGAGGACGTCGACTCGGACGGCTCCGAGCTCGGCGGCGGCCAGGAGGTGCTGGAGCTCGGCGACGACGACGACGAGGACGACGAGAGCGACGAGGAAGAGGAGGAGGATGACGACGACGACGCCGAGGACTTTGACGGCGAGAAGAAGAAGATCATGCAGATGGACGGCAAGTGGGGCAAGTCCAAGAAGAACTTCTACTCGGCCGACACTGCCGAGTTCGAGTTGGACTCGGACGAAGAAGCCGCCAAGGACGAAGAGGATGCCGCGCTCGAGCTGCAGCGCAAGCAGGCGGACATGATGGACGACGAGGACTTTGGTTTCGGTGACGATGACGCTGGCGAAGACGACGACGACGATGAGGGAAACGACGCGCCGGTGGATGACGAGGACCTTGTCGGCGCTCAGCTCGCCGACATCTCGATGCTCGTCGACCAGGGCGACGGCGCGATCGAGCGCGTGCACAGGGATTTCTCCAAGATGTCCAAGAAGGACAAGCTCCAGATTGTCAACCAGTACGTTCGCCAATGCGTATCGTGCCACTGCTCATTACGATTTACTAACTCTGTTGTGTGGCTTTGCTCTGATCCAGATCTGCACCAGAGCTCCTTGGGTTAATGTCGGAGCTCGAGTCCACCATGCAGGAGCTGAAGGAGGTTGTGTCGCCCGCGATCATGAAGCTCAAGGACGTGCGCCGCACGAACAATACGTACAGCGTGGGTATGCAGTATCTCGTGACGAAGCAGAATTTGCTGCTCAACTACGTGTCCAACATCTCGTTCTACATGCTGCTGCGCGCCGAGGGCAAGAACGTCGTGGACCACCCAGTGCTGCAACACCTGCTGCAGCTCAAGAAGCAGATGAACAAGCTCCAGGCGGTCGACGAGTCCGTCGAGGAAGAGCTCCAGGAGCTGCTCACGAAGGAGTTCCCAGTGGACGTGGACGACGGCATGGCCAAGTTCTTCAACAGCACACACACCAAGCAGCAGCAGACACAGACAAAGAAGGCAAAGAAGAACGCTGCTGCGGCAGTCGCAGTGGACGCACCTAAGTCCAAGAAGCAGAAGAAGTCGCCCTCCTCTATCGATGCCGAGAAGCAGGAGGCCACCGAGTTCTATGAGGCCGCGCTGCGGGAGAAGAAGAAGGTGCAGCAGACCAAGAAGGAGCTGTACACGCACGAGACGCCGGGGCTCGAGTCGAGCGACGAGGACAGCGGCGCGGACGAAGCCAAGCGCGGTGCCACGTACGAGATCATCAAGAACAAGGGACTGAAGGCCCACAAGAGCAAGCTCAACCGCAACCCGCGCGTGAAGAAGCGCATGCAGTTCCGCAAGGCGGTGATCCGCAGAAAGGGCCAGGTGCGCGACGTGCGCGTGGGCGAGGCGAGCAAGTACGGCGGCGAAACCACTGGTATCAAGTCCAACCTCACGCGCAGTCGCAAGATCCGTAACTAGGCTTGGCGCGATAATATTGGGTAGAGAAATAGCGACGTGGGCTTGTAGACTTGCATTTTTAAACAACAACAGCACACACACATGGATACAGCATTTGTTCAAGAGATCACAGTTCAGCCAGTGTCTTTGGTTCATTCGTGGAGTGTGTTTATTAGTGGAGGAGATGGAGGATGACCGCAATACAAAAGTCACGCACTGCTCTGCATTTACGCGCTGACTGGAGGCTCCCAGAGCTTGTTTTCTGTGGGTGAGCACACACGGAAACGTTGCGTTAGCATGCGGTTATTCCTTTCAGAGCAATGGGCACGAAGAGCTCAACTCACCCAAGTAGACTGGGATGACGCTCAACTCGTCTTCGGCCTGTTCGATCAGCTCCTCCAGCTGGCCCATGTTGATTTCCTTCTCGATCGTGAGCTCCTGCGGTCCATTGTATCAAACAGAAAACATTGTGTGAGTGACGCAATCGATCAATTGTTGTTCACTTGAGAGACAAGTTGGCGTTCTTACATCTTCGTTGTCGAGCACGACCTTGAGGCGGTAATTGGTGATGCGCTCCACCGAGGTTCTGTAGACAGCGTCGTCCGGCAGCACCTGTATATATAATGGGCGACATAGTGAATAAGCACGATGAGTTGGAGTCAGTGGACGAAATGAAGAGCTCATTTCAGATGCGATGCACTTGGACAACGCACCTTGACTTCCTGGAGTGTCTTCTGGTAGATCTTGATGAGATCCTGGCGCGCGTTCGCGTTCACAGGGAGCCCGACGATGCCCGTCGTGGTCTTCTTCACCGCCATGCGCAGCACTCGCGTCGCCCACATCGTCTCTTGTTGCTCGTTTGCTTGCTTTGTTGCGATCCCTGCCACACACAAGACAGATCACTGGATTAGGGCAATTCTTTTTACTACCTCCTAAAAACGATACAATTCATAACCGCACAAAATGAATTGATGTACGCAGTCTCAACAAATAGAATAATTACTGCCAAATTATCCACAGTCCTGGCAATGAAAAAACGCTCGGCTCATACTTGATTAAAGTATATTTATACTTTAATCAAGTATGAGCCGAGCGTGTTTGGGTTACACTGTTAATATAGGTCAAATATCCGATCTCAACGCAAAACGCGTAACCGCCATTTACACTTGAGCTGTATTGATGTACTGTTTATGTTCCGACATAAGCTGTTTTAAAAGAAAGATTTTTTTTCATGTATCAAAATTGTGAAATAAGCAATTCTGATTAATATAAAAAACATTTTCAAAAAAATAGTTTTTTTTGGCTCAATCAATATTCTCTGGCATTGGCTCAATCTGCTCATACCGCGCGTGACCAAGTGGCGAATGACAATAAAAACATGGCTTGCTCTGAAGTATAGAATTTGCTCATGTAAGAGCGAGCCATGTTTTCTCTCCTTTTTTTCTCTTTGCTGCTTCAGAAGTGTTGAGTTGAGCAATTCATTCGGGTTCTAAAAATGTGTTTTTGTATTTTCCGCTTGAATCAGCAATTCATTCTGGAGATACTAAAATACGCTTTTTTTACAGGAACGAATGCACGCATAATGCACAACGAAATTTGACTACGAGCCAAGATGAGCGGCTACTTCCCAGGCAGCATCAGCCTCATCGACCAGCTTGACAGTGCGTGGCGCTGTGTGTATGCGCTTGCTGTGTATGTGCGCATGCGTGAGGTGTCATGTGTGGCTAACTATTATTTGCTGTACGTTTCTTCTGATGCTAGAGAAAATCCTCGTTGTGCTGCGCGATGGCCGCCACTTGGTCGGATACATTCGCAGCTTTGACCAGTTCTGTGAGTGCAGCGCCGCTTGAATAGCTGTCTGAGTGTGTCGTCGCTGCTTATACGTATCCTGACGTGATCTGCTTCTTGTGGCGGTGTTACAGCAAATATCATCTTGGACGACACGTACGAGCGCCACGTCGCCGACGGCTTGTTCTGCGACATTGAGCTTGGATTGAACATCATCCGGTGCGTTCCTTGGCCTTGAATGGCGCATTATGATCTAGCAAAGCTATGGTGAGCTGATAGAGGTGGAATCGTGTGCGTGACGACTGCAGTGGAGACAACATTGTGCTGCTCGGCGAGCTGGTAAGGACCACACAATTGAAGCATGCATCTATGATCCGTATCATTCCTTGTCTAACCCTGTTGTGCATCGTGACAGGATGAGATCAAGGAGCGTGACCAGCCACACATGAAGCGCGCGCCGATCGAGGAGATCCTGGAGGCAGAGGAGCGTCTGAACGCGAAGGGGGCTGCGAGCGTGCGGGAGCAGTGGGACTTTGACGTCTCGACCTCTTAACCAACCTGTCATCTCACTCGCGAACTGTTGTACAACAATGCGCCTGCAAGAGGACTCCACGAGAGGAAGGAGAGGCATCATAGAGGAGCGGTATGGTCGCCAAAGGTGTGTCGTTGTGCTGTTATGAAGACAGCTGATGAGTCGCTGAGGGCAATCACAACATAAATTCACTGCGTTGTGTCTATTACCAGATCATTATGCAACGAGCAAAGAAAAAGAAAAAAAAGATTCGTCTACTTGGTGGTCTTCCTCTTCTTGTTGGCGGCGCCGCTGTTGCTGCGCTGGGTCTTCTCCGAGAGCTTCTTCGCCAGCGATTTCTTCGCCTCTTCCGTCTTGTTCCAGTACTGGCCATCCGCCTGGCGGAAGCTCGCTTTTGGTGCACCGGCGACGTCCAAGTTGATGATCACCATGCGCCCTCCGACCTTCATGCCGCTCCGCTTGACCGCCGCGACGGCCTCATCCTCCTTGGAGAACTCGACGTAACCAAAGCCCTTGAGCTTCTTTGTGTGGTTCCAGATCGGCAGGCGGATGCTTGTGATCGTGCCGCAGCTCGCGAGCGCGTCGCGGACCGTCTGCTCCTCAACGTCATACGGGAGCTGCTTGACGAACACGGTTTTACAGCCAACGACAGCCTTCTTCACGGACTTGGTCTCTTTCAGCGCCAGCTCGAGCGTGCGAGGCGTCTGCGCGCGACGTACCGATAAATAGCGCTTGAAGAGGTATTTGCCATCGAGCTCGAGCGCCTTTGGGATCGCCTTCTCGGACTCGAACACCACGTGCGCGTAGCCTCGAGGGCGACCCGAGTCCTGGTAGCGGGGCATGCGTACCTCCTTGACGATGCCGCAGACCGAGAAGTGGCTCACGACGTCGCCTTCGTCCGCCTGGTATGGGATGCCCTCCACGTACACGGTCGCGTCGGTCTTCTTGTTCATCTCCTCTTGGATGTTCGCGTCAATGTCCTGGACAGTTTCCTCCTTCTTGGACACCTTGCCGGTTTTCTTCACAGGCGCCTCCTCCTCGACCGGCGCTTCCTCTTCTTCTTCAGCATCGCTACTGTCGGAAGAAGATGATCCGTCTTCCTCATCACTGGCACTCTGCTTCACTGGTGCCGGGCGGAAGAGTGCGTTCTCGGTCTCGCTCTCACTGCCGCTGTCATCATCGCTCTCGCTATCGCCGCTACCGGATGAGACCTCTTCCTTTTGCTGCTGCTTCTGCTCCTTCGACTCGCGTCCGCGCTTCTTGCCTCCAGCGGCTGCTGCTGTCGTCACGCCACTCTTCGCCATGCTTCGCTACTTGTTATGCGTGGCGAATGCCCTTTCAAAAGAGCTGTTCAAGGCGCAAACCAATCAATCGCTTGCCCTCTGTAACTGCATGAAAAACCGGATTATGCAAGTACTCAGTATACACGGTAAATATGGATGATATATTACCAGAGCCTGGAAAATCTATTATAAAGAGGGAAAACTAGCTTTCGACCGACCGATTATCGGAAACAGACCGACCGGCACAACAGGCATCTCGGTTGCAAATTCGCTGTTCATTCCACCCTCTTTGTTTTAGGACACCGGCGGAATCTGACGAGTTCAGTTTGCTGTATCTGATGTTGAAAACACGATCCGTTTTCGTTGCAGAGGATTATCACTTTTATAAAGAGGTCAAATGGTAATTTTCAGTAACTTTCAAGCTCCCCGGCTTGGCGTTTCCCTTCCTCTCGTTGTGGTGGTCTGCCAAACACACAGCAGCAAGCAGCAGCAAAGAAGTCCGCGCGCTCCCCTGCCAGCAGCCATGGCCGACGCCACCAACGCGCTGCCGTCCACGGACAACACGAGCCTCACGTGCGCCGCGCGCGTACTCGGCTACGAGTGCGCCGATCCGAACCTCGCGTTCCTGCGCTGCAAGCAGGACAACGCCGACCCGCGCGCGTGCTTGCCGCAGGGCGAGAAGGTCACCGCCTGTGTCTTGAAAACGTGAGTCCTCTCTGTTGTTACGAGCCTATGTGTATGTGTGTATGCTAACGCACAAGGGGGTCTATGTATGCAGACTGCGAGAGGTCGAGACCCACTGCGGAGACACGTACGCGGCGTACAAGAAGGCGCTCAAGAAGAACTGGCACCAGATCGACGAGGTGCGCAAGGAGCAGGCCGCCTTCGAGAGCTGCTGGAGAGAATACAAGCAGTACAACAAGGTGCGTCATGCGTGTATGTTTCATTATGAGGGTGGCGAGCGGCATTTTTTTATTCACGGGCGTTGTTGTGGTGAAATCTTCATTGTATGCGTCTTGTAGGAATAGGCAACGAAGGATGATGATTTCCCCCATTGTACATACCCACAATGCGAGAACGAGTGAACTTATATTGCCTTAGATACCACACCAAGCGACACAAACAACAACAAGCCATGCGAGTCAACCGAGTTGATCCAGTCGTCATCTTGGCCAGCCACAACAGCGCAGGGCTCTCGAGCAAAGTACCGAACGAACAAAAACAACTCAATCAAGCCATCAAGCCTTCAACTCTGTGTTTTCGACGTGAAGATCTGCTGCTGGGAGTTGCTGGTGGCTATTTTGTCTTCTCACCTTGCTCATGAAAATAGTGTCAGCCAGCGACGTCTTCCTGCTCTCGTGGCTCTGCTGAGAACACCAGCGAAGTCCGCATGGCGCTCTGGACACGTGCCTGCAAAGCGGATCCTCCCACATTGCCAACATCTTCAAGGCCAATTTGTTTCTAAGGGCGCGCTCATGAGTGCTATTGAAGTTGATGCAGCTGTCAATCTGGACGAAGAGCTACGCAACCAGACAATACCCAACATACCCACATCCCTGATTCCTTGCTTCTATCAAAACAATGGACAGGAAACTCGAACGTAACATGTGTGCATCGTGCCCTTTCGTTCCTTCATTTCGCATCGTCGCGCAGTCTACTAAAAGCGACATCCTTCCTGCCTGCCGTTCATCGATCACGTGTCTATACTAACTCTCTCACCTCACAGCTTAATCGCCTTGGCGACCGCAGAGAAGCGCTTGGCGAACGAGTCGTCGGCCCCCAGCTTGAACGCCCACGTTCTGGAGACCGCGTTCAGCGTCGCGAAATCTACAGCCAGCCAACACAGGTTAGTCGTCACTAAGCCACACTTCCACTAAATCCGCCAAGCCTCTCTAATATAAACGCACCTTCTAAGGTCTTCTTCGTGGCGTCGGGGCAGAGCGAATACTTCTCCACCACGTCCATGCGGCGCACGCCAACTGCCTTCTTGCTTAACTGGAAATAACAAGATTAACACACATTCAAAAATCAGTAAAATACAATAAACGAAACAACACGTATGCTGGTCGTTATCGTACCTCCTCCAAGATAGCGTCACGGGCTTTGGCTGTAGCCGCGTCGCGACACACGAGCGAGCTCTTCACGAGCAGTCGGCCGCGCACCGAGAGCGCTACGTGCTTAAGCGCGTCGAGCAGCTCGCCCTCACTGAGCGCTGGGACGAGTCGCTGGAGCGTGTCAAAGTGAATTATGTGATCTATTGAAACGTAGCACAGCGTCAGTCTCTGGCAATAGACAACGCGGGTTGAGCCAGCACTCAGAGTTTTATCCAAACCTGTGGAGAGGATCTGGACGACGTCAGCGTGCTTGGCGTGCACTTCCGGCTTCTCGAAGCCTGTCGTCTTCTTCTCTTCCTTCTCTTCCACGTCAACGAGGCTATGAATGGTTAAGAACATGGTTGTCCAAAATGTTAGTTGATGGTATGAAGTAATCCATTGTAGCAGACATCAAACACAATACGTACTTTGTGGTCACCGCAATCTCATCGGCGTTCGTTCGGTAGCGCAGTGCCTTGAGATATTCCTCTGGTGACATGGCGGTCGTGACCTCTTCGTCACGCTCGCTGAACAAGTGCTCAAACTCTTCGTCCGCCGCCGCGCTCTACATTGGAAGGCCATGCATATTAGCATACTTCACATTCCTATGTGTGCAAATATACTAGCATATACAATGTGGCCACGTACGCTCTTGTCCATGACCTGGAGCTCGCGCCACTGCTCGGCGTTAATCTGCTGCTTTTTGAACGCGTACGAGCTCTGGATAGCGGAGATAGCGCGCTCCGACTGCTTCTTCTTGAACTGGAACTGCACTTCCTTCACCTCGTTCGCAGCCGCTGACTCCTTTTGCTCCTGCTCCGCAGTCACCTCCATATCTATACGCACAGTGCCCAGTATATAATGAGCGACGGCCTTAAAAGAAGCTACCCACAAACACACAGCCAGTATCAACAGCAGCAAGCGACCCACCGTCTTCTTCCTCCTCGACGGCGTCGTCGATGTGCGCGAGACTCGGGCGCATCTGTAACACGGACGTCACGGGCGTGAGGTGCAGCTGGCCCTGGCGGAAGACGCCCACGGTGTAGTTCGTGAGCGCCGGGACGCCGGATGAGTGCAGCCGCAGGTACTTCTGCTTCAGGTAGTCCTCGGCGTCCTTGTCAAAGTGCTCGCTGCGCTGGTCCACCTCGTAGTCAAGCTGCAGAAGGTTGTTGTTCGGCTTGATGCGTGCAGCGCGCGGCGCGTTCGGCATCGGCCGGTACGACGGGCGCAGCGGGAACTGCACCATATAGCTGTTCATTTAGACGCAACAACGACACCGTCAGTGGGTTAAATTTCACGCAAGAAGCGAGAGCAGATTGAGCAAATGTTGTAGGAAAAGCGCGCACATGTTCTTGCGCAGCTCATCGGCGAGGTGCACCGGGATCTCGGCCACAATCGGATCATCGTCGTCCATAGTTGCTGGTTGTGTCGCTTCCACCAGAAATCGCGTTTTGAAGAGATGTTTTGTCATAATACCGATATTTAATACCGGTGTGTTACGAATACCGGTAAAGAGCATGCCTAACTTAGCTCGATACATTGTTATCTTAATTCAGTATGTGCGTTTACTTTATCCAAGTCAACATACCGGTAGAAGATGGTTTGTACTAATGGTGTGTATTATATTAGCGAGTGGATACGGCTTTCAAAAGCAACCGTACTTACTCTCTAATTTATATACCAGTATGCTCAAATTTAAAGAGTTTTGGCTATACTACTCGATACTACTCTTTAAATTTGTGACAGCGCTTTTGGGCACGCTCACTGGATTTGGCTCGTTCACATACAGGAAGCAGGCGGATCATGAGCAAGCGACGAGTGATTGAGAGGTACGCACTACTGTTGTCATGGCGCTGGCTTCTCTTAATATGGCCATATGCCCCAATACGCATAATACACAGCCCTCTAACGCCACCGTATCTATCGGTACGTGTATGCTCCCAGTGACAGCAGCAGCGATAGCGACGACGACGTGCCGCTCTCCAAGCTGCGCGCCGATGCGCGCGCGGGGATCGACATCACGGTCAAGGCCGAGCCATCGGTGATCAAGAAGAGCGAATCGGCAGCGGCGACAAGCAGCAGCATCCACAGTGCGTCCGTGACGTCGGTCAAGACCGAGACGAACGGCAGCTCCGTGACGACGACGACGACGACGACCTCCAAGACCGTGAAGAAAGAGGCTGTGAGCGACAGCGACGACGACGTGCCCATCAGCGGCCTGCGCAAGCGAATCAAGACCGAGGTCAAAACGTCGTCATCTGCAGCCTCGCGCGTGAAAAGCCAGCCATCGTCGTCATCCGCGCGAGCACCAACGCGACCCAAGAAGCGTGTCATCAAGGTACGTTTGCCGCCAGAAAACGAGATCTTGTGTGATTTTGTGAGCTATGTTTGCTGATGGAAACTCGTATGTGGTAATGAATGAAAAATCAGATCAAGTACAAGCAGCAGGAGTGTACGGAGGAGCTCTACCAGACGCTCAAGGGCCGGCTGACGCAGGAGCTGCTCTGTCGGTGGTGGTACGCGATGGAGTGGCCGTCCAAGCACGCCAAGGAGTCGGTGAGTCTTCGTCATACTGTATTCGATTTTTTCAATGTTGTGCGCTGATAATTACTGTGCTTTGTGGTCAAATACAGAAATTGCATGGTGTGCAGGAGCTCGATGGCTTTCGTGGCTCGTACATTCGCGTCAAGGTGCGTTGACTCTTGCTTCTCTTTGAAGTTATGCCTCGTGACAAAATTTCTAACACTGCTTTGCTGATTTATGACTTTGGGCAGGGGGACGAAATGGGCTCGATCGTGGACACGCGCACGCCGATCGGCAAGCCGTCGTTCCTGCATTTCTTCGCGATGCCCTCGTCGGACATTCAAAAGCTGCTCGTGAAGGCTTACGACAAGCAGATCGAGGCATTAATAGAGCACGAGGTGCGAAGCGCAATGGCAATGTATTAGGTGAGGGACTTGCTTACGAGCCAAACGCTGCAATGTTAAATACTTGTGCAGGGTGAGGACGCGCCGATGCTGAAAGATCTACGGTCCGCGAAGGCATCGGCCGCCAGGATCGTGCCGGAGAAAGCGGACAAGAGCGTCGTGAGGGTGCTCAAGGACTACAAGGAGCTCGCCGAGCAGCTCCGCGAGATCGAGGAGCGCGCTTTTAAGGAAGAAAATACTGCGACCGAAGAGGACGACGAGGACGAAGATGAGGACGACGACGACGACGAGTGAGCGGTCGGCCACTGATGCAATTGGAGAAGGTGAATAGCAAGAGACAGCAAGAGGGAGGCAAGAGAGAGCCATAGTAGTGAAGGGCGAACCATGCAGGTGATAATGTGGACGATAAAAAAAACGGTTCATTGATACCAGCTATCGGTATCTAAAAAGTGCTAAACTACTAGCATGCAGGTTAATTAATTAAATGCGGCGCGCAGGTTCTCTCGGCAGTAGGCGTTGCCGACGCCGCCGATGCCGAACGCGGGGCCGATGCGTCCGATGCGTGCAATGGCCGACTTGACGTACTCACGCTGCACGAAGCGCGCGTGTTGCACAACGGTCGCAGCCTTGTTGTTGTACAGGTCGAGCCCGAGCAGGTGCAGCGGCGTGGACACGAACTGCACGAGCGCGGGGCAGAGCAGCTGTGCGATTGTCTTGGCGCGCGACGGCTCAACGCCAGCATCGCGCTCGAGTTTCTTCGCAAACGACTTGGGCGCGTTGAACGAGGCGCCGACCGTGAGCGAGTCGCGCACGGCGAAGAGCCCCATGGCGGCGATGGGAAAGGCCGAGGGTGCCATGACGCCGAACATCTGCGCGAACGCGCGGTCCTTGGCGATGCAGAGCGACATGTTGACAGCGGTCGTACCGAGGAACTTGGGCATCTGGTTGTCGCTCTCGGTGAACTCGCACACCGAGTCGATCGCGTTCGCGCTCGCGTACGTGGCCGTGTAGAGTCCAAAGACGATCGCGAACTCGCGCTTGCGCACGAACTGGAGCGGGTTGGCCGCGAACGCGCGCGCGAGCTCCTTGACGCCGAGCGCGAGCGGCCGCACGCCGCTGGCGTTCTCGATGATCGCGCGGTCCACGATCGTAATGAAGGGCGATACGGCGAAGGACGCAGTGGCCGCGGCAGCCACGTCGATCACGAGGTGCTTGGCCACGACGACCACGGACTCGCGGGCCTCCTGATGCTGGTGCAGTTCCTTCATGGCCGTTGGTGGTGGGAGAGCAGACTGCTGCTGGTGACCACGCAACAGCGAGGAGCTGCCGAAGGTGCTGCGGGGCTGGCTGCCAATGCGGAAGTGAGCTGCTCACGCCGCACTGGCAACACGCACGCACACCAGTGATTGAGCAATTCTGAAGGGGATGGAGCGCCCGGATCACCAGATCATCACATCACATGGCGTGACGTTTTGCTTACAGCGCATGCATCATCTGGAAAGAGAGTGAATGCGGTTCTTTAATTTGCTTCATAAAAATTAAATTGACCTCAGTTTAAAATGCACATTAGAATTGGATTGTATTTTGAAAATATCGACAGTTTTTGATATTTGTGGCTTCCATTTTCATTTTTTCACACGTGGGATAGGAAGTGATTATATATGTCTCTTATGAATGCGCCAGTTATGGAATCTTTGTGACATTTCAGAGGGCTCTTTATTCGAGTGCCTTCAGTAATCACCTCTCTCGCAAGGGGGAAGCGCTCCTCGTGAGGCCAGACGCCGAATGAGACGCAAGTAGGGATGTCGCTCTTCGTGCTCGTGGGCTCCAAGGAGCCGCTGTACAAGATGGAGATGAAGTCGCGCAAGGAGGAGAGCGCGCACGTGGACGAGTTCCTGCTGCACTCGGCGCTGGACATCGTGGACGAGATGATGTGGACCACGCAGCCCATGGCGCTCAAAGTGGTCGACAAGTTCAACGACCAGCTCGTCTCGGCCTTCGTCACGGCCACGAACGTCAAGTTCTTGCTGCTGCACGAGACGCGCAACGACGATACCATCAAGGCCTTCTTCCACGAGGTGCACGAGCTCTATTTAAAAGTACGTCTCTCTGCGTAGCTCTCCATTTTGGGTATGTGTCTTGGCATGATTCACGAGACCCAATGCTAAATGAGCTGCTCGCCGTATCTTGTGTGTTCTAGCTGCTGATGAACCCATTCTACGAGTACGACACGCCCATCAAGTCCGAGGTGTTCGACGCGCGCGTCAAGACGCTGGCGCGCCGCTATCTGTAGATCCTCATGTTAAACACAGGACCATCACGAATATGTGTAGCACAGCAGCTCGTGTAACCATCAAGATTTGCTCTTGCTCAAAACGTGATGGCGAAGAATATGCCACCTTAGTTTATTACATTGTATTGCAAAGGAGCCCTCCTGACTATCTTGTTGCTGGTGTTGTCGTCATTTCAAAGACGCAACGCTTAGGCGCGGACGACCTGGCCGGCAATGCGGTCCAAGTCCTGCTGGCCGTGGGACGTGATCTTGCGACCGCCCTTGTTCACGCCCTCCGGGCACTTCTCGACGACCTTCATCTCCTCAAGCTGCTGGAGGATGTGGCGGATGAGACCGCCCGAGGCCACCTGGAAGTGCTGGCGGTGCACACCACGGCGCGCGGCGCCGCCGTACACCTTCTTGAGGGCACCGATACCAGTGTACTGGCGCAGGTAGACCTTGCGGGCAATCGACGCGGCGCGCACGAAGTACCAGTCCGGGTCGTTCGGGGACATCTCCTTGAACGACGCGGTCTTGACGATGTCCCACCACGATGGGAGCTCGATCTTGCCCGAGCGCTTGAGGTGCTCAGCGTACGCCTTGATGAAGTCAGCGGCCTTGACGTCACGCACGGTCACGCCGCGAGGGGTTTCTTCGTATTCAGCCATTGTAGTCTGGATAGCAGTAGCAGGCAGCACGCAAGCAGCACAGTCAAGATTAAGAACACGTCTGTACCACCGTACGTGTCGCCGAGAGCCCCGCGCACTGGACGTGGGACCCCCTTCGCATTGCACAGGACAGTCTCGGTTCTCAAGAGAGAGAACATAACGTCATTTTCAACCGAAGCCTCACAATACAGAGCGATGCCACTGGGCTGCGAACAACCCAGCGGCCACGCTGCATCGCCAACACATGACCGAGCCATCCCTCTCCGCAACACACACACACACACACGCGACATGCACAAGGAGAAAGCGGCAGCACTTACTTGTTAGAGAGAGACTTTGCAACAAATGGAATAGCCACTCGCTTGCCCACAAGCAGCTCGTGAAGCGCCCAGCACCAGTGAAAACAGCAGACTTATTTTCATCCAATCACATTTCGTTCTCGTCTCTGATTCGCTGAAAAGCGATTTACCTCTGAAAGAGCATATCGAGTTCCCCACCAATCAATCGAGCAGGTCAGTATGCTCTTCCCCAGGATGTTGGCAGCGGATAGGCTATTACGTAGTTTTTTGTGTCAAGAAGGCGCGCTTTCGGTTGGCTCTAGATCGTTGGCGCACACGAGTTCATGGGCGACGCGAGCGGGTGTTTAGTTCTTTTTCAAGCGAAAAGCGCGTAAGCTCTCTGCAGAAGAAACCACTCCCTTCACAGCCCCAGATCACAGACACATCAGTATGCTCGTGCTCTTCGAAACCGCGGCGGGCCATGCGCTCTTCAAGGTGCAGGACGAGTCCAAGCTCGCAAGCGCCGACGATGTGTTCAAGCACTTCGAGACGAGCGACAAGGCCAACAAGGTGCTCAAGCTCAAGGGCTTTAATGCGTTCAAGGACACGACCGAGGCTGTCGCGGCCGCCACCGACATGGTCGACGGTAAGGTCGGCAAGGCGCTCAAGAAGTTCCTGAAGAAGAACATCCTCGACGCCGGCCTCAAGGACAAGCTCGCGGTCTCGGACAAGGCCCTCGGCGGCCTCATCAAGGAGAAGATGGGCATCCAGTGCGTGCACGACTCGGCTGTGAACGAGGTCATGCGCGGCATTCGCGCCAACATGAACTCGCTCATCGCGGGCCTCGAGGACGAGGACCTCAAGTCCATGACGCTCGGTCTTTCGCACAGCCTGTCGCGCTACAAGCTTAAGTTTAGCGCCGACAAGGTTGACACGATGATTGTCCAGGCCATCGGCCTACTCGACGAGCTCGACAAGGAGATCAACACGTACGCCATGCGCGTGCGCGAGTGGTTCGGCTGGCACTTCCCTGAGATGGGCAAGATTGTGACGGACAACCTCCAGTACGCCAAGTCGGTGCTCAAGATGGGCATTCGCTCGAACGTCAAGAACCTCGACTTCTCGGACATCCTCTCGGAGGACGTCGAGGCCTCCATGCGCGAGGTCTGCGAGGTGTCCATGGGAACGGACATTTCCCAGGAGGATGTGACCAACATCTCGTCGCTCTGTGAGCAGGTCATCTCGCTCACCGAGTACCGCGCGCAGCTCTTCGACTACCTTAAGAACCGCATGAACGCGATCGCTCCCAACCTCACGGTCATGGTCGGTGAGCTCGTCGGCGCGCGCCTCATCGCGCACGCTGGTTCGCTCATGAACCTGGCCAAGCACCCGGCGTCCACGGTCCAGATCCTTGGTGCCGAGAAGGCACTCTTCCGCGCGCTCAAGACCAAGCACGATACCCCAAAGTACGGCCTCATCTACCACGCGTCGCTCATCGGCCAGACGGCCCCCAAGCACAAGGGTAAGATTTCGCGCGTGCTCGCGGCCAAGACGTCGCTGGCTGTCCGTGTGGACGCGCTTGGTGACGCCACTGAGGCCACGATCGGCTACGACAACCGTGCGAAGGTCGAGGCCCGCGTGCGCCAGCTGGAGAACGGCCTCACGGGCGTCATCTCGGGTAAGGGCAAGACCAAGAACGAGGCTAAGAAGTATGTCAAGCCAGAGGCCACCAAGTCGTACAACGCTGAGGCGGACATGACGGTCACGAGCAGCAAGAAGCGAAAGGACGAGGAGAAGGCGGCGCCAGTGGCCGCGGCCTCGGACGACGAGGAGAAGCCGAAGAAGAAGAAGGCCAAGAAGGAGAAGAAGGCTAAGAAGGAGGAGGCCCCGGCCGCCGACTCTGAAGACGACAAGAAGGACAAGAAGAAGAAGAAGAAGAAGGCCAAGAGCTCGGAATAAGCACACGGCAGTAGCTCCTGTGCCTACGATCTTAGCTCTTTATCTTTAAACTCTTCACCTGTTTCTTCACAAGAGAAACGGACCCCACCCTGCTTGTTTTATATAATACAAACTTACAGACACCCCCCATACACACACCACCAACATGAGCATGCGTCCATCTCTTTTCAATTGAGCTCTTCAGTCTGGACGTTGTGATTGTCGAAAGTACTTCCTTAATACCCGGATCTCCACAGTGAAGTTCCACATCCAATCTTTTTTTTATTCCGTCATTTAGCCCAACTGAACAAGCGACGATGGAGCGCTGCTTTGAAGTGCGCGGCAAGGTGCAGAACGTGATGTTCCGGCAGACGCTCATCCGTGCGACGCTCAAGCGCGGGCTCGCGGGTGGCGCCTCCAACGATCGCGCGGACAAGCAGCTCGTGCGTATGACGCTGCGCGGCGATGACGAACGCATCGACGAGCTCGTTGCGCTGCTGCGCAGTGGCGCGACGCTCAACGACTGGGGCGCCCGGGCCGCACGTGTGGATGAGGTGGACTGCACCGCGAAGGGGAAGCCGCTTGACGCGCACCAGGTGACCACGGACAACGTCGACTCGAAGAACTGGAATCCGAACGTCACCATGTTCATCTAGAAATCAAACATGCTGAAGTGTATTTTTGTATAGAGTCTGGTGAAGAGCTACAGTCGACTCGTCTCCCTCGTGGTGGTGCTATTGAGAGTAACATGCTGGCAGGGAAGAACACGAGCCTGGACCACGAGCGCCTGTCTAATCGTCGTCACTATCCTCGTTGTTCTTGGTGGCGGCGCCACCAAACATGCCCTGGATGAGTGACGCCGGGTCCTGCGTCCCGATCTCCTCCTGGGCCTTCTTGAACTCCTCCGGGTCTGTTGAATGATAGTAAGAGCGTTAGCCAATGGACAGGCGTTCGTATGAGGCTGCTATGGGAATACGGCAGGCGCTCACCCATCATGCTCTCCGAGAGCTTGGGCAGGATGTAGAGCAGGCCAATGGGCACGATGACCGTGAGGAAGGACGGACTCATAATGAGACCCAGCAAGTTGAACTTCTCGCGCTCCTCAAAGTATCCGAGCTCTGTCACGGCCTCGGCCACGAGCGGGTAGTCGGCGCGCTGCTTGCCGGCACCCGGGTACTTGTACTCGAGCGCGCGGATCACGCCGTCCTCCGCCACGTCCAGCTTGTACTGATGATAAAAAAAATATGCACGTGTACAGGGCGTCAGTTAGCACGCCTTCATCATGCGCGTACAGATAGCAGCAACTCATACCTGGCTGAACAGGTAGAGCTCGGACGGGATGTCGACGACGTAGCGGCCTGGCGCGACGTCGCGGAACACGAAGGAGCCGTCGGCGCGCGCGTACGTGACCTGCTCGCCACCGTTGAGCAGCACCTTGAAGGGCGCGACCTTCTCGGCTGCCGTCGGGTAGATTATGCCCTGGATCTCGAATGCTCTGCACGCGGTCGAATGGAGCGAGAGAAAGAGAAGCACATTGCATTGTACTTGCTTTAGTAAGCAATTGGGCAAGAGCGCGGGTGCAAAGAGGCCATGCAGAGAACGCATATAGTAGTGGCGCAAGCAGTACGTACGATGCGCTGGAGGCCAGCAGCAGCGCCGCGAGCGCGAGGAAGCGAGAGAGCCCCATCTTCATGCACGCCTTCGCTTTCTTGCTTTGTGAGCTCGTCGTTGCCAAAAGTACCGCTCCAAAAGTGGGGGAAACAGTGCGCACTTTACGCAGAAAATGCGAAAGAGGTTTATATTAAAAAGGTTTAACTCACTTTGTGCATAGTCATATGCGCGACACTGGAGTTTTGTATGCTTTGCATCTTTTCAGCTAAGTGCGTCTAAAGCAAGTCCAGTAAACACCAAGTCAAGATGTGATTTGCTTTCTGTATGCACGTTTCAACACTTGTTGTTCATCGGACAAAGCTCATTTTTGTACAATCCGATATAGACAAACCTCACGTTTGAAACGGACCTGTTCGAACAGCTACGGTACTGGTATACATGTGACTACTGTGTACTCATATCCGGATGGACTGGTACCCACCGATCAATTTGTGCAAGAATACTTGACACATTATACGGAACTATACGACCCAACGAGCGACAGTTTTTTTTTCTGCGTGGAACCTGAAATGCCGATTTGCTTACCATACAAATCGCTACCAGACGATTGACTGGGGAACAAGTCGCGAAATCCTGTTGTTTTGTATCGAAAAAGCGTCGCTCGTCGATTGTGTGTTGAAACGATTCATTTTGTTCTCAGCTGCAAGAAGTATTCAACATGCAGAGAGAAGCAGTGAGCACCTATTTGGAGCTGACGCCCAAGCGCCGCCGCGTTCGCGATGATAAGCAATCAACACACTGCCTGCCACAAAAGCTGTCGCGGCTGCAGTTCTCTGCGTCCATCGACCCACAATGAGCGCGTAACTTAAAAGGACGAGAGACGAATTTCGCGATGCCGCGCGCTTTGCGGCAGCAAAAGCAACATGCGAAGAGAGAGCGGCAGCAAGAGCAGACACAACAGACATAACATCAACCTCAAGAGCAGCGGCACGCGCAGCTCGAGCAACAGCACAAACTGTACGAAAAGCAGCCCGAGCAGCATGAACAGTAGCAGCGCGCGCAACATCAACAACAGGACAGCGAACCCGCGTTATTACTGATCGAGGGGGAGCGAAGGGCGTCGCCGACACCAAAGTTCCTCTCATGATGGCCTCAGGCGTGACGGCCAAGTGAGGGCCACCAAAGATGTGCCTAATTGATGAGATGATTATCATCACAGGTGAGCAGTGATGTCAGTGTATAACAGACTCCATGATATTGGTAGACTCAAGATGTCAATCTGGCAAGGAATATGTGTATTTGCAAAGGCATCTGGAAAAGGCTAAGTAAGACTTCTAGATTGGGCTGCATTTTAGCTAGTGGAGCGGACAAAGGTTGGGTAAGCCTTTCAAAAATGCTGCTTGGTTCACTCTCATTGTCTGGTGATCCCACTGTGGGACCTGGCGGATTAGTTCTAGCGTGAAGACACTCGAAGCTCCTGAGATGGAGTGAGTTCACATTCGAAGCGGATGCGTTTCGAAACTCAATGCTCATTTCAAGTCACGAGATGATGTTTATTCAGCTTGATTTTTTTGGTTTCAAAACGAAACCAAGAAACTGTGCAAAAAGGATTTTTATTCACTCCATCAAGAATACAAAAAAATTGAGACGTCTTTTCAAGACCGCGAGCTCACGAGCCTCCAGTGCTGAATCAAGATGCAGCCTCCACTCCAAGAACTGCAACTTCAGACTTTGCAGCAGCTCCATTACTGAGATCAACATCCACAGCAGCAGCAGTCCCACCTCCATGCTCTCCAACAGCTCCACCAATTAGTCATTCTAAAGTACCAGCTGGTGTCGGGACTCTTGGAAGTATCCTCAGTGCAAGATTCAAATCAAAGAGCACTTTGATTCCATCCTTGCCCCCGTTCAGTGGCAGCAACAACACGTCGCAGCAAATCCGTCCAAGTCTGAACAAGAGCACAAAAGAGCCGCAAGCGCGGTGAATGTGGAGAAGTACACGAACGGGTTGCTTTTCCATTTCCACGCAGAGTTCAACATCCATGAAGCGTCTGTAGCCACGGATGTAAACAAGCTGGCATTTCACACTGCCGTCGGACGTGAGCGAACGCGTCGCGTCCAGCCAGATTACGAGTGTTCGCAGAAGAGAAGGACCATGCCGTGGATCGACTCGAGGCACTGAAGTCTATGCTGCCAAAGCTCAAGCTGTTAACTCGCTCGATGCCGCACAACTATGAGATTCTTAGGCTCCCGCGTCAAAATGAGCCATGCAATTATCTCCACCAACTTCTAGATGCAATCAACTCCACGACGAAGTCGATAGATGTGGAGATGTGCGTGTTTATGCCCTATGAGCTCGCAAGCGCTCTCATCAAGGCATGTCGACGTGGTGTGGGGATACGCGTCTTCACAGATTTCCAGCAGCACTCTGCTCAAGGCTGCCATCTACTAGAGCTGATTCAAGCCGGGATATATGTATATCTCAAGAGAAGCAGAACGAAGCCCAGCATCCCGTCAAGTTTTATGCTACACGACAAGAACGCAGTCTTCGACAGCAAAACGACGTGATCTGGGTCAGCAAATTGGACTGGAAAGGCGATGAGAAGTGGCGGGACCACAGTCATCTTGACCGAGTCGTGCCTCAACTCAATCACAATTGCCATGGAGGAGAATTCGAAAACGAACATGGAGATGAAGCTGGAGCACTTCGAAGGGCTGAAGAGGCCACAGGATCCCTTGAAGGTTGCGCTAAGCGCTTGAGCAAGTACCAAGAAGAGGAGCATGCCCTTGAGACGAAGCAAGTGGGAATCGAGAAAAAGAGAAATGCAGGCGAAGCTGATCTTGGTGCCGCTGTGAACAACAATATGATTGGCGTTGAGCCTGGTGGTGAGGACGCGGCAGCGACTCGCGTTACTAGTACCCACACAGCCGTCCACACAAGCCGTCAGTGGGTCAGTCGAGTGCAGATAATGAACCCGCGATTGGCTACGTCTGCGAGCAAGTGGAATGAGTGTGATGACCTCGCAGTCGTCCAATTTGTTCGCGATTGTGGAACAGACAGCTGGTCGTTGATCAAGAATCGTATACCAGGTAGAACACCCAGCAGTGTCGCGCCAGGTACGCTAGCTACTCAGGCAATGCAGCAATCGTATACCATCTAATTTATATGTTATAAACACATCGAAGATGGTACAATTACCTTGATCCATCGATCGACAAGTCTCCATGGGGCGCCGATGAGACGCAGATCATCTCCACAGCCCAGAAATGGCTCGGCAATAAGTGGATCGAGATCGCCAAATGTTTGCGTGGCAGGGAAGTGAGAGAAAGTGAGGATGATGTGCTTTGCTTTGCGTTGCGTATAACATCACGAAACTTTGATAATGTTGCCGATTACACTACAGGACTGACAGTGCGATCAAAAATCACTGGTACTCGACCATCCGGCGCCATGCGACTGCAGCAAAGCACATACACTGGTCAGAAAGGTTGAGTGAGAGTAAAGTGTAAAGCATTAGTACGAACAAGTAGTTGAACTCGAGCTAGAAGAGAAGCGGCGACAGAGCGGCAGTCAGTCTTGCAGATGAATGAACTGGGCGTCCACCATGAAGAGCAAGTTCGCGTTTTCAAGGCACTTCCCGTTCAGCAGCTGATGTGACTAGAGGGGTTGAGACCTCCACACAAGTCTGTGAAGATCAGTGGGAAATGACAAATGCAATGCAGACGCGTCCATGCTGCTTCAGAGCAGTTTCTGAATACGGTTGGCCTTTGTCATGCGATCCTAGCATACCCCAGGCTCGTTCTCACTATGCAGCCCACGCCATGGTGATTTATACAGAGTGGTGGTGTAACTGAGTTGGGCTCTCGATCGGAACCGGAGGATAAGAGTGTGCGCGACCATGAAGGCAGCAAGACAACAAGCGTGTGCATATCCCACACGCACTACATACACGTGTGCAGTGTTAGCCATAGCTTTCACGTCAAATGCAGCGAATACAAGGACCTGCCCGTCGGAATCGCTGCAAACGCGAAGATCTGGGACAGCAAGTCCGAGTCCAAAGTGCCCAACGCACAGCTGCTTTGCCGGTCTTTAGACTTCCCATTCGAGTCGCGGTCTCGCTTTCCGCGGTGGTAGTAGTAGATCACGCTCATAAACGCAAGTTTGGCCTCGAATGAGAGCCTTTCGCGCAGCGGAGTGCTCTCGTAGGCCGTTCGTATCTGCGCCACCAAAGGATCGTTCTCCCTGGTCACCGAGTCAAGCAGCACATTGAGGTGCTTCGGGTAGGTCTGGACTGCACGCGCGAATCGCTGTAACAGCTCAGCTCGATTCAACTTGCCGCTGATCCCAATAAAGCGCAGAGGGTTTGGCGACTCGAGCAGCCCAACTGCTTGAGAAATCACTTGGTCTTGATAGTTCAGCGAGGCCACGTTGAGCCACTCGATGGCGCACCGCTGCGCTGCATACCGCTCCACTAGCGACATGACGCCGTCTAGTTGGTTGCCCATGAGGTTGAGTCGCGTCAGGTTTGGGCATGCGTCCAGGATCTGCCGCAGATCGTCGTCGCTGATGTGGATGCCGTGCGACACATATTCGAGCCCGAGAAGACCGTGGCCGATGATGCGCAGCAAGTGCTTGATGTCCGCGATGTCGTCGTATTCTTCTGTCTGCCAGCCTTCCGTGTCGTAGATAAATGTGTGCCCATATCGGATGAACGACTTGACGTTCACAGCACGTGGTGGCTTGGGATCATCTTCCAGACCACATAGCTTCGTGGGGTCAATGCCTCGACACTTGGACAATGTCGTTCGTCTCGACGAGATAGCGGCGCTAAGCATCCAGCCAAAGCCACAGCCAGGAACGACCACACAGATCCAGTCCACGAACTCCATCGCGACTTCAAACTCTTGCTCAGGATGACCGAAAATTGCCTCGAGCTTCGGGGCCTCCAGTGTTGGAAGCACGTAGAGTTGTTCTTTGCAGACCGCATTACCAATTTGAACAAAGACGCACTGGTTCGCATGTAACTCGATACGCGCGCCGATGTTGTCTGGGAGACTGCCATGCTCCAACTGCCAGAGTTGCTCGTAGGGATGCGGGGATTGGAGGATGCGAGCGAAGACCGTCATGTATCCATTGCTGAGCGGCAGGCTTGAAAGCGCGAGGCGGTCCAGTCGCGCGTCCGAGTCCAGGTGGAAGATGCCAAACGCGAGCCACGCCCACATGAGCTCTGTTTTCACGTCGGTTCGATTACCTGCAAGTGGAGCAGCATTGGGTTCGTTCAACACCCAGTTCAAGTCAAGCGCGTGGAGCGAGTTCTTGTAACGCAATGCTGAACAGATAGACACGAGTAGCGCCGGTGTGTAAGGCAAGTTCTTTAGCTGGAGCGACTGAAGCTTCGGTGGTTGTGACGTTTTTTTAGTCGAATGCACGGTACTCTGGAGCAGACGCTGGAATGCCTGGACGCCAGCTGGCTCTGTGACCTGCATGAGCGTGTTGGAAATACGCAGATGCTTGATCGTCGACGCCTTGGACACAATTAGGTCGGTCACACCGTCGAGGCCAGTTGGCTCATTGTGGACTGACGCCACTAGCAGCAGGGTTGTGATCTCGTACTGAACTCGCTTGACTCCTCCAGCAATTGGCAGTGATTTGCTTTCCTGCTCTGCCATTACCGCCAAGATACCGGCGAGCGCTCGGAGCTGCGCTAGCGCCGTAAATTTTTTCTTCGAAAGCCCGATCGCGAGCTCAACACGCGGCGGGCGACTTCTCGCAGTCAGCTTGGGCAGCAACTTCTCGTGGTCTTAAAAGCTCTTGTTCGGATTGATTAAGTCCCGCACCAGGCCCAGTTCATCGTGCATAGCACCGTCTTCACTGCTTTGCTCAGTATTGCTGAGGTTCAGTAGGAATCGCGGCCCGTCGCTCTTCATGAGCTGTTCGAGGTCGCCAAACTCGGTCGGATCGGGATTCTTGTTGACGGCATAGCTGCAGAATCGACACACGATCGGGTCCATGAGCGTGCTCTTCCAAAACGAGTAGTAGTGCTCTCTCCAGGCGAACTCGATCGAGCTGGTGGTCAGCTGACTCACGAGCACAATGAATGCGCACAGCTGATCCTGCAGCTCTGTGGAGCTGCTCGCTTTACCCACGTCCGCGTGGATCCACGTCTTCTTCGTGAAGATGTCCTCGCTGTTGGGTTCGGTGGTGTCGCCGTCACAGAGATAGAGCAGCGACTGGTGATGGTCGCGTCCTTCGGTCAGTACGTCCACGTACTGCCGCAGCAGCGCCCGCGCCTGTGCGTGGATGGTGGCCATTCTGGTCGTCTTAAATAATATTGTTCAGTTTGAACAAAGCCCTAAACTAAAAATTGAAGAACAGAATTCATTTGTTAGTTTTTAGGGCCATTCCAGCGATGCAGGTTTTCTTTAACTAGATCTATAATAAATACACTTCGTATGTATATCAAAATAGCTTTCCCATTCATTACAAGAGGTCAAATATTTCAGATCCTGATTTTTTTTTTTTCCTGCTTCCTTCTTTCAGGATCGGCGGGCGTCAGTTCCTATTTTGCCGTGAAGCTGGAAAATGGCGCCTTCAAAAGCAACGCCCAAGCCATCCGATGGCGTTACCGCGAGCGGAGACGCTGCTCCTGTAGCCCCGACGCGCCGGCCACGGGGCCCCACGTCGCAGCTCAAGAAGCGCACGGGCTTCCAGTCTTCGTGGCTCGCCAAGTTTGCGCTGCGCATCACGTCCGTGGACCCGGAGACGACCAACGTGCTGACGCTCGCGTGCCGTTTCTGCGAGGCGTTTGGGCGCGAGAAGGTGTCACTGGCGGGCGCCACGGTGGCGGACAACACGGCGGCCAAGCGGCGCCGCACGACCAACGTCAAGCAGTTCAAGGCGCCCTGGCGCTCGGACAACATCGCGCACCACGCGCGCGACCAGCACGAGCGCCGCTTCAGCGAGTATCAGGCGCTCCCGGACAGCCAGAAGGAGGCGTATTTCGAAGCCTCAGCCTCCACTGGGCATAATGGCGTTGGCAACGAGAGTAGCACTGCTGTGATAGTGCCGCAGCTGTCGATGCCTGTGGTAGCAGCGCTAGCGCGTGCGAAGCGAGTGGCGGCCGTGATGGATCCAGCACAAGCTGATCTTGCGTCCGCGCCTGTTATGACAGCACCGGCAGCGTTGTCTGCTGTCGCTGCTGCTACGGTGACAACTTTTGGCGAGCGTGTCGTGTGTCTCGTGGACGCGCCCATTGTGGAAACGATCGTTGGCGACGTGCTTCTGGACAGCGACTCACTGGTGCATGACCGCGAGCAGGCGTTGGCCATCTTCTCGCGCCAGTCGGAGGACGCGTACCTGGTCACTGTGCCCAACAAGCTTGCGTTCGATCTCTGTCTGCAGTATGTGGGCTCGGGCGCGTCCTTCCGCCAGTGCGTCAGCCTGGTCAAGGAGACGCAGGAGCAGCCAAGGTCCAAGGGAAGCAAGATCACCGGCCAAGTCTCCGTTGCGAGCGTGCTCAGCTTTACACGTTTTGCCGCCGCGATGAACTTCCAGGTGCTCGCGTCGATGCTCAAGAGCGCGTGGGCGTTCTCGATCGTCTTTGATTGTGGCAGCAGCAAGCGACTGAGCTCGTTCGTGGACGTGCGGCTTCGTATTCCGCTGACTCACGAGAATAGCCAGCAGCTTCGAGACTTCCACGTGCTTGCGTTGCCAGCCAGTGATCGCCACTCGCGCTCTTCTCTCCACGTATGCGAGACGCTCGTTAAGCTGCTCTCAGCGCTCAACGAAGACTGGCAGCGCAAGCTCGTGGGCATCGTCTCGATCTGCTCGCCCAGAGTCAACAGCAGACTCAGTGACGTAGTCAGCGAGCTGCACCAGAGCTCAATCGAGGGTTGCTACCGCGTCTGGAGTGGCGCGCGCCAGGTGGAGCTCGTAGTCGAGACACTTTTTCGTCAGCTCTTTGATGACGCGTTCGTGGATAGCCTCACAGCTATCACAGGCCACCTGCGGTGCCAGGATGAACTCATCGCGGCGATGCAAAGCGTGTGTCCGCGCTTCGTGGGCACTTCCTGGAGCGCCATGGGGCGTCTCATCGACTGGTTCATGGCCAAGCGAGTGGCCGTGAAAAGGTACTTTGACTCGGCGATGCCGCCGTGTGCACCCAGCACTAAGTGGTGGGTACTCATGGCTGCGCTCAAGCGGTTCACGGACATTGTCGGTAGCACACTGAATAAGATCCAGGGCCTCACGACACAGCTGAACCAGCAGCGCGAGGTCATCGACGCGATGCTCGTGGAACTCGTCCAGGTCGGGTATGTGCGTGGCCCGTTTGAGAGCAGTCATGAATCAGCCCGTGACGTGGAGCAGGAAGACGAGACTTTCGTCTTTGGGCAGTATTATACGACCCGCCGCGGCGCCGAGTCAGTGCTCGAGGACCTCGACCCGTTCGTTTTTGATATGCTTGAGCCTCTCAAGAAGAACGACAGCGACTCGTACACGGCGCTCGTCGCGAGCATCGCGTACATCTACGGCGAGAGCGTGAGCGAATTTTCCAAGATCATGGTGGTGGAACGCAGCAACAGCGAGACAGCACCGCCGCTCAAGCTACCAAGTGTGCTCCCGCATGAGCTCGTGCGGCTTTCGGGCTCAGAAATCAACCGCATGCTGCGCACGCAGCAGCAGCGACTCACGGCGACCTACACCAGTGAAGAAGCGAGCTCGATCCACAACGAGCACGCGCAGATGAAGGCCGCGTACATCCGAGACGCATCGTTCAAGTCACAGATAGACCTCATGACCAGCGCATGGAGCTTTACGAAGGCCTGGGGCAGCATCGGCGAGGCGTACCCGCGACTGCGCAACTTTGTCGCCGGACTTGCGACCGCGTACCCAGATGCTGTTTTAGCAGAGAGCGATGCGTTCTCAGTGCTGAGCTACGAGCGCGGCGAGTACCGATCGTCGCTCGTGGACTTCCCGCTCGAGGCGACGCTGCACTGCCGCCAGTACTTGGCTCTTTGGGAGATCGCGTCGAAGGTAGATCTATAATCGCTCGCGATGGCAGGTGTGTCTGTGAGTGTAAGTGTGTGTGTTGGTATCTGAAATCAGCTTTTGAAGGTGACTTTGGGTTGCTATGATGGCTTTGTCGAACTTCCGAGCAGCAGATAGCAAAGTCGCATTCACAGTCTTTGGTTGACGCAGCATGCCTTGAGCTCGAGTGTCTCGCTATTAGCAAATCCGATTGAGATCTGGTTGAGAAACAAAGTTACGTCTTGGCAAGCTTTTCGGTCAATGAGCCCGTGGGACCAAGTCGTAGTACTCAGAGCTGAAGGACCTCGACCTGAAAGTGAACTGGATGAAGCCGTCAGCCTTGCTCTCTGTTCCACATAGGCGAACCAATAGCCTGCAGCAGTGATTGCGATGCTCTGAATGAGCGAGTTGTGCCTAAGTGGTCCACGCGATGCAAATCAGCAAATTTCCAAGTTCAATTACGAAAAGCCCCCATTTTCGTACTTGACCATTTCGCAGCAAGCCACGAGAGAGAGAGAGATGCCGCTGTTCTTCGCCGAGGGCTCGCCCACGACCAACCTCTCGGACGCGCGTCTGCGGGAGATCGTGCGCGACAACCTGCAGCTGCTGGAGCAGCGCCGCGGCGCCAAGTACGCGCGCGCCGCCATCGTTCCGCCCGACTTTACGCGCTTCCACTCGTGCGTCATTCTCGTTCAAAAGAGCTCTTCGTAGTGTGTACACGTGCGTGGCTAATGGACTGGAATGCTGTGCTGTGTGTATGTGTCTGTTGCAGCAAGTCGGGCGCGATCTCGCAGTACGCGTACGAGTACCTGCAGGAGAGCGTCAAGGACGTGCTGCCGGCGCTGGGCACGCACGCGCCCATGACGGACGACGAGATCACCAAGGTGACGTTATACGTTCACGTGTTATATATATATATATATATATATACGAGCAGCATCAGCTAACGTATGATGCATTTATACGTTGTGCTATTGCTGTTTAGATGTTTGGCGCGATCCCGAAAGACCTCTTCCGCATCCACGACTGGAGGTAGCGTACAGCTTGCTTGATATCTGATATGCATGTGGGCTCATTGCCGTGACTGACCTATACGATCTCTTTGTGATGTTAGAAACGACGTGGTGACGATCGGCCACGTGCCCGCGGAGCTCGTGCAGGAGGCCAGCGACGGCAAGGTGAACGAGCCCTGGCCGGCGCAGATCAACTCGCTGGTGCGTCACTGTCTGTCTGTCCGCCTTGTCGAGGGTAACCTCTCAGCCCCACATCACTAATCCTTGCTACTGCCACTCTTTGTTTACATTTGCAGCTCTGGACGGGCGAGCACGACCTGATCCTGTCGATCGGCCAGGTCGTGCCGCACGAGGTCATGGGTATGGCCAACTACAACAAGAACATCTTCGTGGGCACGGGCGGCAGCGAGGCGATCAACTTCTCGCACTTCATCGGCGCCGTCTACGGCATGGAGCGCATGATGGGACGCGCCGACAACCCGCTGCGTCGCATCCTCAACTACGCATCGACGCACTTCGTCAACCACCTGCCAGTCGTATACATCCAGACCGTGATCGGCCGCGGCGAGGGCGGCGAGCTCGTGACGCGCGGCGTGTTCATCGGCGACGACGAAGAGTGCTTCATGAAGGCCGCCGAGCTCTCCCTCGAGGTCAATTTCCAGCTCTTGGACGCACCGTTGGACAAGGTTGTCGTGTACCTCGACCCGCACGAGTTCAAATCCACATGGCTCGGCAACAAGAGCATCTACCGCACACGCATGGCGATCGCTGATGGCGGCGAGCTCGTCGTGCTCGCCCCGGGCGTGCACCGCTTCGGCGAGGATCAGCGGATCGACGAGCTTATCCGCAAGTACGGCTACCGGACCACGCCAGAGGTGCTGGCGCACTTGAGTGCGAACCGGGACCTGATGAAGAACCTCAGTGCGGTGGCGCACCTGATCCACGGGTCCTCGGAGGGGCGCTTTAAGATCACGTACTGCCCGGGACATCTAACCAAAGAGGAGGTTGAAGGCGTGGGCTTTGCCTATGGAGACCTCGCAGAGATGAGCGCCAAGTACCCAGTGGACCAGCTGGAGGACGGATGGAACACCACCAGCGACAACGAGCGCTTCTACTACATCTCCAACCCGGCGCTTGGACTCTGGGCGTACCGTGGACGCTTCGAAAGCTCGTCGGCGCCTCCACCAGCGTCGTCGTCGCCTGAGACTGGTGCTCGTACTGGCGAGCAGACATCGCTGGTGGCGCAAAGCGACGCTACTCAGCCGAGTGCGGACGCCGGCGTCGGTGGAGGACCATTCCAGCATACCCACGGTCTGTAGACTCGTCCAAGAGGTGGTTCAATACGACTACAGAGAATCTGATGGTGTGCTGGCTGTCGCTGGGCACCACAAATCCTAGGCCAACTGTTTATTGATACCCTTCGAGTCGTCGCATCCTTTGCTATGAAGGTGATCTCTAGCGCATCACGCAGCCTTTGGGAATTCACACAGTGTTGAGTCACCGTGATGAGGGGTCTCTCAAAGAGGTGTTCTTCGGCTGCAGGTTGAGGAGCTCATTTCGTAACAGATGTAGCATCACTGTCCGTCGTTTCTGTAGCGGCGTCAGCATTCCCTATGAGCTTTGGGATTTGGCAAGTTTCCTGTCCAAGTGCTCGGTCGCGTAGTGCAGCGTCGTGCGTGGGCGCAGTGCTGCGTAGCGATGCATAAACCCAGAAGAGTGGCTCGGTCGCTCTCTTCGAACTCGCGCAGCACCCACCCACAGGCCTTGTGCAACGAGGTCGTAGTCTGTAAACCGCGACCCGCGGTGGATCCCGAGATAAACAGCACAGTAAGACAACATTGTCATAATATAGCAATGAGTTTGGTATACACGTGCAGGCGACATCTGCTCACTGAGGAGACGCTTCGGTTTACACTGGCGACAACGTCCCCCGCATGTGCGCAAGCGCGTTCGCGCGCCACTCGGCGTACTCGTGGTCAGTCACTCCGTTGGCTCTGGTCTTTGTCGGTGTGGTCGGTCTACTATTCACTGGACTTTCTGCACACATACATGCCATAGCCACACAGTTTAGCGATGTCCACTCGACTGAATAGCGCTACTAGTTGTTCTTACCGTGGATGCTGTCTTGAGGTCGCTCGTACAGGCGTCTAAGCGCTTTGTTCGGATTCAGTGGCGTAATATTGCTGTTGCCATTCTGTGAACCCGGACCTCGCTGGTCCTGATCTCTCACTCGCTCCAGTTCAGACGCGTCTGCTACATCAGCGAGCTCGGCGGCAGAGGCCTTGGAAGGAGTCCCATTGACAGCGCCTCGCCTCCGTCGATTGAGAATAGCGCCGCTCAGGGATGCCTTGCAGTGCGTCTAGTTAGTCATTCGCACCAAGATCATTGTTAGTATCGTTAGCAGCACATTCCTAGGCTGACCCCTAACAGTGAATTAGAAAAGCTCACCTCGATGGAAGTCACGATGGCTTCAAAAGCCTTGGGGTTGCCGCACACCAAGTTCAAAAGCTTCACTTTGTCCACGCGCAGCTACAATCATAACGCCAGTATACCAACAGTGATGGTAAGGTTAACAGCACCGTAGTGCAACATGATTGAGCAGTGAGCGCATTGAACACGACGAGCGTACGTTGGCGTGCTTGCTGCTGGCGAAGACACACGCGGCGGCGAACACGGGGCTGTCGTGGTCGAACACGCGATCCTTGCCCTTGCCTCTTGACATGCGCTCTGCTATCACCTGTATATATTAAAGCCACCATCGTGACACAAAGTGAGCAGCTCAATCGAGTCCACAACGTTATAACGCCACTTTCAAATGCGTACCTGGTACTCGACGAAGACGCGGTTCACGAGCTCCGTGATCGCCTCGCAGCCAAACCTGACACAAAGCTGCGCCGGTGAGAACTGCACGACCGACCGGACGTCTACGGCACCGAGGATCTTGTGCATGGCCTGATTCACGAGCCGCTGGTTCACGCCCGCGAGCGAGCTGAGCTTGCGCATGTCGAGCGTCTCGTCAAAGGACTTGGCCGCCACGAGCAGACACGCCGCGGGGGTGGCCATGTCCACCGCCGCCGACTTGCGTGCCGCCGTGAGGCGCATGTATTCGCCTGCGCGCGCCACGACCCGCGCCGACACGCCGCCGTAGCGCTTCGCGAGCACGTCAATGTCCATTTTGCCAATGTTGCAATTGGAAGCAAAATAAGTGCGATATTAATCGAATATGTGCGTATTTTAGGTTTACAATGAAGCACAAAGAGGATATAACCGCCATTAAAACCTCTTTATGTGTCATGAGATCCCTTTTTAACAGGGTTTTATTCGTTTAAGTTCGCTCGTGACACGAAAAGCACAGAAGAATATCCGAATTAATATCGCATAAAACAAAATGAGCATGGAGGACGAGCCCAAGCTCCTGGGGCTCGACGTGGAGGCCGACGGCGCGCGGCGACATGGTGCGTTGGCTCCCTTGTATGTGTAGCCAGGTTGTGATAGCTCACATGCGTGTGGCTCTCTCTCCATTATCTGTATCAGCAGCGACGGAGGAGGCGGCTTCTTCGCCGCTCGCCTCGCCGCCGTCGACGCCGCCGCCCGAGAAAGAGCAGCTCGAGCACGCGAACGGGAACGGCAATGCGCCACCGGCCAAGCAACAACAACACGCAGGTGTCGGTGGCGACGAGAACAGCAGCGCCGGCGGCAACGTGAACGATGCGCTGCTGCAGCTGCGCGTGTGGAAGGAGCGCAGCGCGCGCATGGAGGTGCTGCTGGCCAAGAAGAGCGCCAAGATCCAGGAGATGGAGGAGACGGTCGGTGCCTGTTGTATTCCTTGTGCGGTGTATCGTATATTCACTGACAGTGTAATACTATTTGGTGGAGTAGGAAGCGAAATTGAAGCGGCTGCTGGCGATGGCGAAGCGCAGCATCGACAACAGCAAGCACGAGATCGCGGAGAAGGACGCTGCGATTGCTGAGCTGCGTGAACAGGTACAGTGGTATATGTATAGAAGAAGCATGTACGAGCACGGGTGCCTAACATTGTGAGCTCTGTGCTGACTCCCTAGGCCGCGAAGAGCTCGGGCGCGAACCACTCGTGGCGTCCGGACGCTGACACGCGTGACCCGAAGCGCGTGCTGCACAAGGTCGCGCAGAGCAGCACGCTCTGGTGCCTCGTCGAATACGCGAACGAGAACGACATGGACGACACGAAGGACTACGCGTGGCACAGCTTTGAGAGCGACGCCGAGCTCCGGGCGTACGCGGCGCGCGCCTCGGGCGAGCCGATTGTGCTCCCAGAGGTCTCGCTAACGCCGTACGAGTCGGAACGCGCGGTATGTGCGTGCTGTAGAGATGATGGTTGCTTGTTGATGGGCTTGCTAACTGATACTTAATATTGTTGCAATGCATGTATAGAGAAAGGACCTGAAGGAAGACATCGATCGCGTCCAAGAAGAGTTCCGGCGATATCGCGTGCGCGCAGGTATGCTTTCGGGCTCGTGAGAAAATGGTTCGTGGGATTTTTGGTAAAATGGTTGTTGCTGACATTGTTGGTATGCTGATAGAAATCACACGAAAACAGAAAGACGCAGAGATCCGAAAGGTATGTGAAGCCACGCTTCACGTGGCGTCTCATGGTGGATTTAGAGATTTAGTTCACTGACGTTCAACTGATTGCAAGTATAGATGAGTGCAAGTGCTGTCGCCCGTCAAACCGAACAGATATCTGAGACTGACGTCTCGGGCGAACTGCAAACGGCCCGCGCGCAGGTCCGTCGCCTCACGAAGACGCAGACCGAGACGGAAGAGCGGGTACGTCATCCACACGACACCATACAGAGCGTTTCACGGTTCAGATGTGTTCTCATGACCCGATTTACATTTGGTCTTGGACAGGAGCTCGAGTGGCGCCGCAAGTTTGAGAAGCTGATGAAGGACTACGAGAAGCTTTCGGGGACCATGGGCGAGACGGTGCTCGCCACGGAATGGAGAGAACGGTATGTGGTGTACAGTAATGTCATGTGTGTGTTGAACTTAAGTTAGATGATCATCTGATCTCTACTCTGTGTATTCAGATACGAGCAAGTCGTGCGGGAGAAAGACGAAATGGAGAAAAAGATGGAGGACCTGCGCATTCTGGCAAATAGCCATGGCAGCGGCAACGGCTTCAGCAATGGATCCGACCTGCAGCTGCTGCGCCAGGAGTTTGCGCAGTACCGCAAGCGGGCGCTCAATGCCGTCGAGCAAAAGGAGAAGGAGCTGAACGACATCCACGCGCAGTACCACGATACTGTGGGAGGCACCAGCGGGCCTCCGAGCAGCCGCACTGGCAGTCGCAACAATGGCATCAGCACGGCGTCATTGCGGCGAATGAGCAGCGAGTCGAGCAACAGCCTGTCGGGCTTTGAGCCGCCCAACGCGACGACCACCAACGAGTACTTGAAGAATATCGTGTACAAGTACATGACGTCGGACCAGGACGAGGGCAAAGAGCACATGGAGACGGCGATCGCGACTGTGCTTAACTTCACGTCTGCAGAAGTGACCGCTGTCCAGGTACGATCACGAAGACTTCTCGGGACTTTCTGTATACCAACTGAATGATGTGTACCTACACGTGTATTGCAGGAGAAGCGCAAGCAAACGCAGGGCTGGTTCTGGTGAGCAGCCTGGCAGACAGAACACGCGTTCTTCTCAACTCCCCAGCTTCAGAAAGCACCGCTGTCGATTGTGGTCAAACGACAGCACCCACGACCAACATGCGTAACACCACCATACATTGTTGTTGAAACACCTTTGTTCTTCCCCTAGACTCGGCGGCTTGAGTGCTTGAGTAAGCTATTCATTGCGCTCGTACTGACGGTATATTATTTCTTGATACAGCAAAGGGCTGCAAGCAGTAAATGCAGGTGAAGACGCTTGCTACGAAGCTCTAGATACCGCGGACTTCAGTTTCTCGGATATTGTATCTGCGAGAACCAAGGATGTGTGCCTCAGTGGTCGCATCATACCTGCCACCTTGACGAGTGGCAGGTGGCAGCGCGAACGCGCAGACGCGCTATTTGATATCGTGGAGCTATCCAAGGGAGCGAGCAAAGTCAACACCCACCCAGTTTGTTGCACGCGGCTGGGATTGAAAAAATGAGGAGCAGAGGTGGCGGGGAGCTCTGTCGCTACGCAACTTGGCCTCTTGGTGGCCCTGGCAACACTGGTGGTAATACAAGGTGGTGTTACAAGTTACAAGGGCAGCACTGGAAGAAAGGTCGTAAGCGCTGATTGGCTTCACACGAACGTTTCAATATGACTTGATTCCACTAAACTTTTTTACTGGTTGCATAGGATTTTCAATGCCCCAAAAATCCCAAAAATAAGCTTGTCTCCACTATACTTTTGCCCGAAAATGCATAAAGTGGGTTTTACCCACTTCTGTTTCAGGTGTTTCATGTGAAACGACTGACTACCATCCGCGATTCTGCGAAACCCTGCTGCAGGAAGCCGAAACGGAGTGGAAAGCATGCAACGCGAAGGGAAGCGCCCTCTGCGTCTGAAGAACGAGAGATCGACGCGCCCTCTCACTCCCCAACTCGAGGTTCAAGACCTCAAGCAACTGCTTCCAGTCACCACTTCCCAGCCTCCCACCACGGGCTCCAACACGTCACCAATGACTCGCCGCGCGCTTCTTGCCGGGGCTGCTCTGGCGTCGCTGCTGCTGACATCAGCGGACGCCACTTGCCCGACCCCAACGATGGCCAAGACAACCTCGACCGGGAACATCATGTCGGCTGCCAAGTTCGTGATCGATTCGTCCAAATTTTCGAATGCCGCTGTGAGAACGGAGCTGCTTGGGGTATGCGCTTCGACGGACCGCGTGGAGATCATGTCCATCAAGATGACTGAAAAGTCCACATCCGCAAAGCCCATCACCGCCAACGTCATGTACAAGAGCGCGGTGAGTCAAGCGACGGTGAAGACGCTCTCGACCACCGGAGCCACCTGCTACGAAGCAATCATGGCCACTGAACTCGGTTTCTCAGACCTTGCGCTCGCAAATACCGAGAAGCTTGACGCCGCAGTTGAGATCACATGGCCTCAGCGACAGCGGTCGCAGATGGTTTGGCTGTTTCTCGGACAAGATCACTCCTACGATCGGGTTTACGTGCACCAGCACGTCGACCGACTGCGTCGTGCAGTATAAGGTCTTCGGTAAATGTGTGCCCAGCAGTACCAAATGCCTTGGACTTCCTTCGCCTGCGGTGCCACTCGCAGCGGGAACACCGCTCTATCCGATGATCAAGGCGAGCAACGCTGCCACGAGCGCGCTCACTTGCAACACCGGCCAGCGCGTGGACCTCACGCCCGTGAAGGTTTTGGAAGTGAGCGGCGCCGGAATCGACGTGCTCGTGGACTACATGCAGGACGCTGACCACAAGAGAGGCATAAATAGCGCTCAGGGGCTTACGCGCGCTGACTTTGGAGAGTCCGACGTGAGCTTCGCGACGCAAGCAGCGAGGAACCCAGCTAAAGTCACGCCACTGGTCACGGTCAAATGTCCTAAGGGCACCTGCAGTGTGCCTCTGGCGGCGCCAAGCTGACAGTGGATTGTCTTGCGACCCAGCGCCTGGACATCGCGGCCGTGAAGGTCATGGATGAAGTCGGAGGCGCTTTGCAAATGATCGTCCAGTACCGCACCACAGATCCCAAGAGCTACAACGAAATCGAAGCCAAACAAGTATGGGACACCACCTGCTACTCGTCTTCTGGAACGGAGACCAGCTTCGCCGCTCAAGCCGACGCGAACCCTCTTCAGAGGGGCGCGGTCGTACAGGTCTCGTGCATGTCGACACTTTGCTCGGTCAGGTACGAGATTGTGGCGCAATGCGTGCCCAAGAGCTCGACTTGCGCGACGACACCAGCGAACGGCGACTCAGCCTTATCCAGGAATACCATTGCATTGATTGATTTCAAGGATGCGGTTGCGCCAACGAGTACGCTGGCTCTGTGCGGCGCCGGTAAGCGCATGGAAATCGTGTCCTTGCGTGTCGTGGACACGAGAGGTGCGAGCGTCCAAGTCAACGTCGGCTACCAACGAGATACCAGTCACCAGCGCGAGGTCAAGACACTGCCGCCCGTCTCTTGCTACACGTCGGCGACAAACGAGCTCCGCTTCACGAATTCAGCTGACGCAAACCCGTTCATGGTCACGCCGTACGTCACGATTACTTGCCAACACGTAGGGTCGGCATACGACGACGATCTGTGTGTTCTCAAGTACGAGGCCCTGGCCGAGTGCGTGCCTGCAAGCACAAAATGTGTGTCGCTCACTACTGTGGTGGCCACCGCTGCTCAAGAGATTGATGCGGGCGGTGTCTTGTAGATCGCGTTAGCACAGTTTGTCGGCACCGACGCGCTCAAAACGGCGCTCGCGTGTGGTGCCACCCAGCGCGCAGACATCCAGTCTGTCAAGGTTCTGGAAATGAACGGAAACAAGCTCAGCGTGGCCGTCAAGTACTCCAAGAACGTTACGAGTAGCTTGGTGGTCAAGACTCTCAATGACGTCTCCTGTTATGAGTCCTCCAGCACAGCTGAAGTGAGTTTCGCGTCGCAGGCGGCGGCCAACTGGGAGATGACCAGCGGTGCTGTTACGATCGCGTGTCTTCCCACGAATGCTGTGGACTGCTTGGTCAAGTACGAGATCGTTAGCATGTGTGTGGCGAGGAGCGCTGAGCCGACGCCAGCTCCACCGACGCCGACGCCGATGCCGACGCCAATCATTACGACAAAGACGAGCTCAGTGGCGACCACATTCACCATCGACAACTCGCTGCGCGTGATCGCTGTGCTCATGTCGATCTTGGCGGGCAGGTTCATGGTGTACCTCCACCAGTGAGTCGACTTTCTTCTCTATTGCACTCCTGCCTCGACCCACTCTGCTGTAGAAATCGCTTGGTGGAATTCCGTTTTGAAGACTCCGAGTCGGGTGGTCGACGGAGAGACTTGGAACCTCCAGGTCGTGAACTGACGAAACATTGCCTATGGAGCTGATGGTGGCCTGATGTATAGTTGAAAGCATACACAACTGTCTTTCTCTCTTTTGGCTTTGCAAGTCAAGTTGGTGAACAGGTCCTGCATCTTGAATCGGAGTACTCGGGCTCAACAAAACGTCGAGCAGATATTCTGTGAAGCTAAGCACTATTTTCACAGAAAACGATCTCTTTTTTTGTGAACTAAAAGTAATTTGTTTGTGCAAAATGTTGCGCGAAGGTCGCCATTTCTTCACCTTCGCGCAACATTGCATCCAGACAGTTGGGCGCCAGTAAAATCGCATTCGAATTGGCAGCAGCTCATCAGACAACAAGAAGCGGCGCCAGAGCTCTGCGTCCATCTGCCCACGCGTCCAGAGCCCTACACACCACCAGCGCATACACAGCGACGATGGCAAGCAACAGCAATGCCGCGCCCGTGAAGGACCAGCGTTTTCAGAAAGTGCACAACGACCCGGTATGTCGACGAGCAGCTCCGTCGCGAATTGGCTGCACGAGGAGCTACGAGACTGACTATGTTGCTGTTGTAACGATTGCTGCCTGCTGTTGCTATGTATTACGTGTGTGTTTAGAGATTCGCGCGCAACTCAAAGCGCAAGAACAAGCTGCAGATCGACCAGCGCTTCGCCGGCGTGTTCAAGGACGAGCGCTTCCAGAGCGGCCAGGGCAAGTACGACAAGTACGGCCGCCGCGTGGAGAAGAAGACGAACGAGCTCAAGAAGTTCTACCGTCTGGAGGACGAAGACGAAGAAGTGGATGAGGAGCAGGAGGATGACGAGCCGGCTGCCCGAGTGAAGAAGAGCTCGTCTACGTCCGATGACGACACGGAGGAGAAGGCTGCGGGCGACGAGACGATCGCCAAGAACGACGACAAGCTCACGCGCCTCGAGTATCTTAACCGCATGGCCCGTGGTGAGCTGGCCTCGGGCTCGGACGATAGTTCAGACGACTCGGACTCGGACTCGGATGACGAGAAGGATGGCAGCAAGCTCCAGTCAGAGTCAGAGTCCGAGAAGGAGGACGTGCCCATGGGTGAGGAGACCAAGCGCTTCGCGGTGCAGAACTGCGATTGGTCGCGCATCCGCGCAGTCGACCTCTTTGCGCTCTGCCAGTCGTTCGCGCCCGCGACCGGCGCGGTGCGTGACGTCACGATCTACCCGTCGGACTTTGGGCTGCAGAAGATGGTGCGTTGGTTTCGTTATGCTTGTAGTCAGATGCTGCAACATTGTGACTGACTTGGTGTGTGTGTGAGTATAGAAAGAAGAGGAGCAGTATGGTCCGCAGGGCTTGTGGAACGAGGACAGCAAGAAGAAGGCCAAGAAGGACCCTTCTGTGGAGAACGCTGAGGAGGACAATGATGAGGAGGACAAGGATGAGAGTGCTGATGAGGACGACGAAGAAGCTTACGACTCGGACGACCCGCTGGGTGTGAAGAAGCGCGTGGACGCGAACGATGACAACGGCTTTGACAGCGAGAAGCTGCGCAAGTACGAGCTCCAGAAGCTCAAGTACTACTATGCGATCGTGTCGTGCGACTCGGTCAAGACCGCGAGCGCGATCTTTGACAACTGCGACCAACTCGAATACGAGACGTCGTCGAACCTGCTCGACCTGCGCTACGTGCCGGACGACGTGGAGTTCACGAACAAGCCCAAGGACGTGTGTGCGAGTGTGCCCGACACGTACAAACCAGCGATCTTCGCGACCACGGCGCTGCAGAACACGGACGTGAAGCTCACATGGGAGGAGGACGACGACAACCGCATGGAGCTGCTCACGCGCCAGGCCGAGTGGAAGAACGCCGATGACAACGACTTCTCGGCCTACCTGGCGTCCGAGAACTCGTCCGACGAGGAAGATGACGATGTTGCTAACGATGACAGCGAGGCTGAGGCTGAAGTGGAAGACGAGGCCCCGACAGACAAGAAGAAGGAGGCCAAGCTCAAGAAACTCAAGAGCCGCTACCGCAAGATGCTGTTGGGCAGCGACGCTGAGGATGATAGTGACGACGAAGGCGTCGACAGCGCTGCTGAAGGCTTGGACAGCGGTGATGACGCTGCTGATGGTGACAAAATGGAGGGAGGCGAGATGGAGATGACGTTCACGCCCGGCGCGAGCGACATCCTCAAGGCCAAGAAGCAGCGCGAGCTCGAGGAACAGGAGACGCCGTTCGAGCGCTACTCGCGCGAGAAGAAGCAGCAGAAGAACCAGAAGCTGCACGACAAGCGAGCCAAGCAGAAGCAGCTCGAGCGCGAGCAGAAGGACGTGCTCAAGAAGAAGGGCCGCGGTGCTGGGGATAACAACCAGGCCAAGCTGCTTCGCGAGGCGATCGCTGACGGCAATGGCGATGAAGACGATGACGACGACGGTGGCGATGACCGCCGCAACTTTGACCTGAAGAGCATCCAGAAGAGCGAGAAGGTTAAGAGCCTGAAGGGCAAGCGCAAGGCCAAGGAGATGAAGAAGCTGAGCAAGAAGAGCGGGCTCCAGGAGGGATTCGAGTTCAACGCCGCGGACCCGCGATTCGGCGCGCTGTACGCCAAGGGCACGCCCTTCCAGCTTGACCCAACGGACCCCAAGTTCAAGAAGACGGAGGCCAACCAGCGCATCTTCCAGGAGCGACGCAAGCGCACGGAGAAGTCTGGCAACTCGGGTGTGGTGCAGCCTGCTGCTGTCGTATCAACAGGTACTGCGGCTGGCGAGTCCAAAAGCGAGCTTAAGGCCATGGTCGAGAACCTCAAGCGCAAGTCACAGCACCAACAGAAGCCCAAGAAGCCGTTCGCGGCGACCAAGAAGCAGAAGAAATTTTAAAGAGATCTCTCAGGTGTGCAGAGAACCAATAGAGCCACATGTTTTGTATTTGCGCGTCTGAGACTTTGTCAAAAAAAATAGTTGAGCTTGGTGGTCCATTGGAGAAATTGTGGCAAAAGCGGTTACAAGTAGCCAGGACGTCGCCATTGCATTGCACCACGAGCGACTTGTCCGCACAGATAGGAACAGAAGAGCCTTCACGCCAACCATGCAGGTTCGTTCGCGTGAGAGCGACCTCTGTCCTGTTAGTTGGTCACTTGTATGTGGCGCACTCACCCTCCAATCTGTCTATCTGTGCCTTTATGTAGCGCCTGCAGATCCAAGAGGTGCTCCCGAAGGCCGGCCTCGTGTACTCGGAACGCGGGAACCTCACTGAAGTGCTCTGCAAGCCCAAGATCATGCCCATCAAGTCCGCGACGCTCATGCGGATCGAGGAGATCGAGCGTCAGGCGCGGAACGCGCGCTCCAACAACAGCGGCAACGAGTGATTCATAACACAAGATGAGGAGAGAACGATACCTGCGTGTAGAGTAATTTCCGTTATAACAAGGAGAACTGGATGTGGGAGACCTTGACAAACCTCGTGTTGTCTCTGGCGATATCTTGAGCAGGAGACGTCTTCTGAACTGCGACTGACTGACTGGTGTTGCTTGTCTGGATGACAATGGGATTCTCCTCTTCTTACATGCCGCCAGAGAACATCTCCAAAAGGGAGCTCAGGCCGTTGCGCGGCGGCTGGAGACCGTAGAACTTCTGCCCAATCACGCTCATGTACTGTGCCAGCAACAGCAATAATCAACCATAGCGATGGCGTCAGTCAGAAATGACCATACGAGCGAGTAACCAGCACACACATGGAGTGGTGAACACGTACGTTCTTGAGAGAGCTGTCGCGCGAGAGCGCGGCGGCATAGCGCTCCTGGAGCACTTGGAAGAGCGGGAGCGCGTCGCGCTGTCCATTTTCACGGTCATCATGACAAAAAGTATCAGGAAATAGTTCACAACAGGATGGAAAATGGTTTCTAAACGCACCTCGAGCGTGAGCAGCAGGAAGCGCAAAAAGTTGAAAAGCGGGAGGTCCACCGACCGGTTCGCGGCCTTGCACTTGGTCACGTACTCCTCGTAGACTCGATTGGCATCACGCAGGTTCTCGAGGCTCAACAGCCTAGTGACATCCACACATGTACACGTTGTAAGCGACCCAATTGTCATAGCCGACGTAGCGCAGTTCAATACAAAAAAAACAAGATATATACGCACTGCAGCACGGAGCGCGCGATGTAGAGGTCGTACTCGCTCTGGTACCCGAGCGTGGACCACTCGAAGAGCGCATCGGCGAACTCCGTCGGGTTCTCGGCGTGCAGGTAGTGCTTGGCGGCGTGCGTGAAGTCGCCCGCGTGGCGATGGGCGCGCGAGAGCAGCAGCTGCAGCTCCGGGTCGCCACGCTTGCGGCTGCCTTCCACAGACGACCATCTGCAAGCGATAACATACAATGTAAGGACGAGTAAGTGTTTGTGCTGGGCTCATGAGCGCAAAGATGTACGCACTTGACTGCATTCTTGAGGAAGACGGCGAGGTCGGCGCTGAACTGGGGCTTCTCCACGAACGCCGCGTTGATCTTGCGGATGCGATCTGCAGCACCGCACGTGACACATTAGTATCCGAGGAACATAAGTTCACTCTGTCATGCGCTAGCACATGCAAGACAGGATAATTTTCAGATAGCTACCTTTGTTGACCTCGTCGACGCCAAAGTGGAAGTCCGTGTAGACGGACACCATGAGGTTGGCCATCTCGGTGGCCGCCGTGTTCTGCATGTGCTTAATGAGGCAGAGCGAGGCCTCGAGCGCGAGCTCGACCGCCTTGAGCTGCTGCGCCACGTCCGGCTCGCCTTTGAGGTAGCGCATGAAGAGCGTCTTGTACATCTGCAGCGCGCCGTAGAAGTCGCCCACCGCGAGCTGCGCCTCAAGCTTGCGCGTCACGTTCTCCACGCCCGTGGGGTCCTCGCCCTGGTCCTTGGCGGCAGCGGCCGCGGGGGCCTTGGCGCCGGCGGCTTGACGCGCGAGAGCTCTTCGGTTCATCTTCGTGGCTTTGGGGCAAAAATGAGCTTTTCGAGCCAAAAAACAGAGACGGGAGAGCTCCCTCGTGGTAGTGACATAAAACCTTTTTAAATTGGATCGACAACAGAAAAAACCTTGTGATAGTGACAGGTGTTTATTTGACTGCACCTCATACAGAAGAGAGAGGCGTATGGGTCACTCGCTATCTACAGGTCACGGTACTCGGCTTGCGCTGGCCCAGACGACGCCTCCGCTGACTGCTGTGCCTTCATGGCGCTCTGCAGCTGCTTGTCCTTGCTGTAAGATGTGCACAACATGAGCGTGCGTTAGTGGCCACACGTGTGAGTTTGTGCATAACGACATCCAAGAGAGAAAAACACGTACCTGGAGTTGGCGAGCACGAGATAGTTGCTCAGTCCGCGGATGGCGCTGTTTAACAGCGAAGCAACATGAGCATTTCATCCACACACACTGGAAATAAAGAGAAAACAACTCATACTTGGTCTTGAGCGCTTCGATCTTCTCCGGATCCGTCTCGTCGCGCGCTTTTTCAAACTCCCGTCGGATCAAGTCCTTGATCGCCGAGCCCTTCTTGCTCTGGTTGTGTATCCACATATACATTCGTACATGTCAGGCTTGGTGTTATGCGTACCAATAACATCACAAGAGAGGAGTAGTGGGGACGAACCGTGCCGCCGATGTGCTTGGCAAGACGCATGCAGTCGCGGTACAGCTTCGTTCACGGAGAACATACACACATACATAACATATGATGGTCAGATGCGATGGAGACGCGTGTGTCTGCGCATCTGCAGGCAGAGCGCGGACGGACCTGGATGGACGTGCGCGACACCTGTGCGCCCGACATGATTGACGAAAATGGCCAAAAAGCGCCACACAAAAAACAAAACAAAAATGCCACACCAGTGACACACTAAATACAGGTGGTAGACACCGTTAGGTGGTCCACACCAAAATTATCTTCGCGCCCTTTCGAGAGACCAGAGAGCTACAGAATGGGCGCATGCGGGTCACGCGACGCGATCGCCAAGAGCCCTGCGCGAGACCTCTCGAGGTGGAAGGTGGATGACGACCAGCAAGAAGAGCATGCGGACGACAGCAGCCGCCAAACGACCACGAGCAAGGCAAAACAGGAGCTCTACAGCAGTGACCAGCCGGCTGTCAGCAGCTCTGTGCAGCTCCACGTCCACAGCGACCGAGCCGACCTCGCGCTCAACTGCGTGGCGTACCATCCCAACTTTGTTGATACCCAGATGTGCTTGACTGGCTGGGAGGATGGCTCGATCCACAAGGTCCGCTGGGGCTCAGCCGCGCTGGCCGACTCGTGGAAGCCACACGAGCGAGCCGTGAATCGGATCGTGGTCGGCAAGTCCGCTGAACTGATCTACTCGTGCTCTCGGGACACGACGATCGCACTTACGTCTATGGGTCCAGTGCCATCGTCTTCTGCTGCCTCGCCATCAAGGAAGAAACCCAACTCAGTGCTGCTTCGCGGCCACAACCTCAACGTTGCGACGATCGCGGTCGACGACACCGAGGTTAGCCTGTGCTCTGGTGGCCGCGACACGCAGACGATCTTCTGGGATTTACAGACTGGCCGACTCAAGTCCAAGAACACAACGTCGCAGAATGTCGTCACGTGCTCAAAGTGGATCCCAGGCGGTGACCCCCTGGTCGTCCAGGGCAGTGAGGACCTGACGCTTAAGGTATGGGACGAGCGCACTGCGCTCCGGACACCGATGCAGACCTTTCGTGGCTACGTGTACTTTGCGCTCAGCGTCGACGTGTCGTCCGACTCGAACTACTTGCTCACGTCCAGCAAAGGATTCAATGGAGTCGGCTGCGAAGTGCGCGTTTGGGATAGGAGAACAGCAAAACAGCTCCACGAGTTCACGGGTCACCAGCAAGACGCGACGGCCTGCTGCTTCCTACCAGCTGCAGATGGCAACACGGTCGAGAATGCGATTCCGATCCCCGTGACCGCGTCGAAAGACGGCACCGTCAAGGTCTGGGATGCTGCCACTTCCAGCGTGCTCTGCGACGCGCTTGAGCCCTCGGCAGGTATGTTCACGAGCATCTGCGCAGTCAGCAGCTCCACTCTACTCGCGAGCACGTTCAGCGGGAGCGTCCGCGTCTTCGAGTTCGACGCAGGCGAGGCTACGCTGCGTCGAGTTGCATAGTGGAGCGACGATAAGAACAGCGACGCGGTCTATCCCTGGCGGTCGATCGAAGAGGCCTAAGAATAAATCACATAAGTCAGAATTAGCCTGGGCTGATCTGCTCGAGTGCGAAATCGCTCCAGGACTTGACTTTCCCTCGTGGTTGACGGAATCCCCAGCACTGTGAGCCCTGTAGCTCCATCTTCGCGGCCATGGGCAGAGACACTATTCTAGCCGAATGTACCCAGCATCTCCAGAAGTCCTCGTTCAAGTATGAGCAGCTGCTGGGCTCGTCCGTGGACGCAGTGTGGCAGGCGATAAGCGCCCACATCGAGCGCCAGCTCTTGCTCAAGAAAGGCGTCAATGTCGTGGCCTTGGGCAAATTCACGTTCCTGCGCGGCTCGCAACCGCCTGCGCCCGTGTTCATCCTCGCTGAGCGCTTCGTGAACGCATATGGTGTGGCTTGGAAGCGCCCGCCGCCAGCGCTTCTCGTCCCGACAGTCGACATCAACATGTCGAGCATCGGTGGCGAGGTTGGGCTTCCAAAGGAGCAGACACTGCGGACGCTAGAGGCATGTGTTGCGTTCCTGGGCTCCAAGCTTCAAAAAGGGAGCGCCTCGGGGCGGCTTCGACTTGGGAACGTCGGATTTGTGTGCTTTGAAGGACGCGCACTGTCGTTTGCGTTCAATCCTGGGTTCATAAAGTCCGTCAGTCGACAGAGCAGCAACAGCAATGCGGAGAGTGGTGATGTCTTGGCTGTTCGATCGCCGACCAACATGCAGGTGATGCGGCGTTCCATGTCAGTGGACACTGTGATCCCACCATCCACGAGCTCAGGCTTGGATCTGAACAGTGCCGCTGCTACTGGAGCTGCTGGTGAATTACACACAAGGAGCGAGACCCACGAGCGCGACAAGAGCGACTCTGGAAAGGGACACAGACACAAAGAGAAGAGAGGTGAGCTCCTATCTGTTATTCAGACTACACTGTCAATTGATTATTGGCACTCACCTCACCATTCATGACAATATTGAGCAGAGCATAAGCGGCATCCTCACACGCTGTCCAATTCACATTCGGACTCGACGTCACAGACCTTGGAGCGATCTTCATCAGCACAAGAAATGATTCCCAGTAGCTCAAGCTCCACCCATCAAGTGCTGCCCCGCTTCTTGATCGCGAGCAAGCGCGTGCCCGACGGCGCCAAGGTGTGTCGTCAGACCCCTGGGTCGCAGTACGCGCTCGCAATGCAGTCTTCATTCGAGCGTGAGCGCCAGCTGCGGGACTACAAGCACCAGGCAATCATCAAGGAGGACGACGCGATCGCGGTGCGGCACCGCGCGACGCAGCTGCGCAAACTGCAGGAGAGCGCCGAGCAGGCGATCAACCGTCGCGACTTGAATGCGTTCCTCAATGGCCAAATCGAGGAAAAGCACTCCAAGCAGCGCAAAGACCGGCTCCAGGCGGCGCGGGCGACAGACTTCGAGTCCGCGAAGATCCTGCCGCACGATCCGATCGTCACCGAAGTAGCGAAGCGCGACGCCAAGCAGTACCTCTGCACGCGACTCGGGCAGCAGGTGGCAGCCAAGGACGCGCTGCACAAGGACATGCGCGTGCTGGAGCAGGCCGAGTCCGCGTACTTCATTGCCAAGCTCAAGGAGCAGACCGAGGCCGAGCAGCGCGAGCTCCTGGAGCTTAAGAGAATAGACAAAGAGGCGCTGCTGGACGGCTGGAGACAACAGCAGGCGCTGCGAATGCCAGTGACTCCTTTTTCGAAGCAGGTCCGATGAGCGCCCGCGATGACCTGGAAACACAAATACTCGAGGGATCGTGAGCAGTCATTGCAGTCTCCATCTTGACGCACATCAACGCGAGTGACGCAGATGAAAGGTTCCTAGCTATTATTATACCAATATGAGAGCACCGATCGGGTCAACTGTTGATTTTTTCTGTTGCTGGAGTCGCTGGATTGTTGATAAAATAGTTGCCTCGATGCGCCGCCTCTGGTTGCGCGTTCAGGAATGCTGTCAGGCGATCGCAAAACTGGCGTGGGCAGACAGACCCGCCACCGAGCCACCCCCGACGCGCGCAGCGAGTTGGCGTTCCTCTATCTTGCTCTAACCGCGGAACTTGCCCCACACGTGGAGCAGCACGACGAAGCCGACAAACATTAAGCACATCACGAGCACGGTCGTTGGTCCAATCTTGAGGCCCGGCGAGTCGTCCGTGTAGAATCGCAGGATGCCGGCGGTGCTGCCTCCCATGCCACGGCCGGTGTTGGCGGTCTTGGCAGCGGTCGGGCGGCGGCTGCAGGCGGTAAACAAAGTAAATACGCGAAGCGTATGAGTACACAGCCCGATCAACACATGCAAGTACTGATGGTGTACGCGGCGATAGAAAGAGGGACGTACTTGCGGAGCGCGCTCGCGGCGGCGCCTTCAGCCGACGCAGTCGGGGCTGGCTTCTTCGTGGCGATGTTTCCGGCGGCCTGTTGGCAGGGGGAAAAAGACGCAGACAGAGTGAGAAAACGTGTGCGCGTATGAGTTGCATGTGACTACTACACACAGGAAGGACAAGCCAAGCAAGCCCTCTTAATAGAGGAGGTCACGAAGCGCCACGCGTACACACCATTTTGCTGTTGTTGTTGAGTGCGGTCGTGGAAATCCAAAATGACAACAGCGAGGGGGAGGGCGGTGGTCAAAACCCACGAACAGATTTGAAAGGTTTTGGGGTTTATTGGTGCGTGTATGGGTTTAACAGAAGTAATGGATCATCACAAAGGCCGTATCTAGATGCAGTGTCAATAACTCACAAAGAGTGCAGATCCGCGCAAGTCTTTTGCAAGTGTCGAAATTTATGGAGCTCCGTGGTTTTCAAAAATAGCAAATGCTGAGGCACGCTTCATCTGCGACAAATCCTGATCCGCCACGCAAGTTCGGTGTCCTGCGTTGCCTGTATTTTGTTCTTGAGTCGTTTTTTATGGAGAGCAATTTCGCGTTTGCTGGAATAAAACGAAGATCTTTTTAGCTTTTATACATATCGTGACACTTTATTTAGAATGCCAATTATTCATGGCATTCTGTGCCACGTATCCTTTCCGGGTTATAAACGTTGCTACGGGTTAAAAGCGCATTTTGTGCCACGTATCCTTTTTTGAACAGTTTGGACCACCATTTGTACCGAAACACTCCGTCAAAGTACGAGTTGAAGAGACCACCACTCCTTTCGTTGTGACGTTGTGGACAGATAGATCTGAAGTGTCCTTGCAATTCGAAGAGCTCTCTGATCGCCGAGCAATTTAACCAAGCTCCAGGCAATGCCAGTACTGTATCATGGCTTGCTGACCATGTGCGTTCTCCACAACAGTAGGTACTGTACTTTTGGAGGTTGTAAGGGGGCGGTCTGCTTGAACTCGTTGTCTCAGACGTGCCATCGTTCAGGATATCACAATACCACCACTGCCTACCTGTGCAACACGCAAGCTGTGAAGCGGAGACGCCGTGCATGTCGTCGGCCAGTCCAGCCAGCGCGCAATGATTATCCTCCGCACCACGAGATCCAACGTGGAGTCATCTTTCTTCCCATGCGTGTCAACGCCAAAGAGCCACTGGCGTCACGTTTCCAGCTTGAATTCCATCGGTGATTTGCCCCAATTATGTCATACTTTATATTCCCTGTAAAGAAGTTTATATCATTTTCATTTACAAATACAGAATTCTTTACATTACTACCTCTATAAATTTATCCATTGTGAGAAATAATACATGTCGCTTCACCAGACCTTGCTTTTCACCTTAAAATTGTACTGCACACGCACAAAACGCGGGCGGAACATATTGACGATGGGGTGACGGACAAGTGAGCGAGTCTCGCTCTCTGCGTGGGTGCGCAATGCACTGCAATCAGGACACTCGCTCGCCAGTCGCAGTACACACTCCCACTCGCTCACAGGCGACGCCCGCGCGCGCGCGTGACCGCAACACACAATGAAAAGCGTCGCGCGTCGCCCCCACAGCCGACCAACGATTACGAGCCGCCTCGTCCTCCTGGCGCTGCTGATCGTGCTCCTCGCGCTCACATGCGCTGCTGTGGACGTCGGAGATGCAGAAAACCGTGTCCGGTTCCTCCTGGACGATGGCAATAGCGAAGGCGACGTCGGCTGTCCGGACGTCAAGACCCTCGCGGTCTACAATGGCAAAACCAGCAAGAACGCGATAGCGACCAACACGAGCGCGCAGATCGTGGACCCAGCGTCCTGCAGCAAACCGCTGGTTGTGAACGCCAAGCAGATCAAGGATAAGGAATCTGGCGCGAGCGTGTACGAGCTGAACGCGCGCAAGCAGGGCATCTGGCGCGTCGCCAGCATCCCATCGGATGTGAACATCTTGTACGTAACGTGTGAATGCTCGTGTGGCGCTTTGTGGCTATGTATTTGAGTAGCGCGAGTGTTGCTGACTACCGTTTTGTGGACGTGTGTATGCGCAGGCGGCTTGATAACAACAGTATCGAGTCGTTCAAGCTCGGGCGGAGTCGTGTGAACTCGACCACACAAATGTACGAGCAGCTAACATTTGTTTCGGAATTGCTGTCATTACTTGAACAGTACTCACATGGTTCACTTTTGTATGTTTGTACAGCTATTTATCAAACAACAGCATCTTGTCGGTGGACAACTTTGAGTTTCCAGCGTCGCTGCTGACATTGTAAGTTTTTTAATCTATGGTGGCGAGGAACTCTGTAAAAGTTGTCGTTTGATCTAAAAAAATGTTTTGCTTGCTTTAGGGACCTCACCAACAATCTGATCCAGTCGATTGATAAAGTGTTGTTCCCAGCCAACCTTGCAATGCTGTACGTATTTCTCAGTCGTCGCTATCTTTCATTTATCCTAGCTTTCTGCTGCAAAGAATATTTATTGATGTTATATGTGTGTCTTTCATCTTTTGACAGCAACCTCACTCTGAACCCCATCGAATCACTTCGTGACGCAACGTTGCCACCTAAGCTGCGGCATCTGTACGAGACCAGTCAAATTTGATCATGTGAGCTTGGATATCAGTCGCTAATCTGCTGTTATTTTATTTGCAGGAATATGGCGGGATGCAGCATAGGTACTCTCGAGAATTTCTCGTTCCCGAGTTCTATCGCATCGCTAAATTTCTCTGCGAATCCGATTACGCGCATCGCTGGCGTCATCTTCCCCACATCGCTCGACCGCCTCGTAATCAATGCTGGGTACTCGAGTTCTTCTCAAGTCTCATCAACTGTTGGGGGAGCAGGCACCACGTCAACGCTGCTGTTCGCGAAGCAAGTGGTGAGTCTGGAGGAGTTTGAAGTTCGCAGAACAGACGCCGACCGTTTCCAGAAACTCAACCTATTTGCCGTCTCGGGGACGTCGGGTGTCAAGTGCTCGGATCCGCTCGCAAAGTTCTTTTACGTGAACGACACGATGCTCTGCGTCCTCTCGGACGAATACTTCGATGCGAAATACGCCGCAATCTCTGAGGCAGCGGCGATCGCGGATGGAACGACCCTGCACAAGAACTCGACCCATAAAGCGAAAGAGCTGCCGCTGCTGCACGAGACATGGCACCAGAGTCGCTCGTGGTTCCTTTTGGTGAGTGCAGTGCTTCTTATGGGATTCGTGGTGGTCGTTGGTGTCTGCGGCTGTTGCCACGCGTCCGTGCGCCGTGTGACTGACGCGTACAGCACCAGAAAGAGCGAGACTGCGAAGCCCCGTTCCGCCGACTACACGCGCGGGCTGGAGAAGAGCGAGAAAGAGACCGAGTCGCTACTATCGATCTTCCATGAAGAGACCATTGATGAAGGGGATGGGATAAACGATTTGTTGCCATACGCTCTGAGCCAGAAGCTTAACGCGTTCCTGATCTCGCCGAATCAACTCAAGTTTCCAGCAAAACTGCCAAAAGTATCGCTGACAGAAGCCGAAGCTGGGCGCGGCGCTAAGAAATCAAGCGGATCCCAGTTCGTCTACACGCTCGCGAGTGTCAAGAACCAAACGGTGATGCTCAAGACCCTGCGCCTACACGCTCGATCCAAGTCCAATAAGGTAGAGTTTGATAGTAACAGGTCAGCGTTCGCCTGGGATCGCGGTCGCGGTGCTACGTTGCAGAGTTTCTCGCGAGAGATCGAGTTGCACTCGATGGTATCCCATGCAAACATTGTGAGCTTCATCGGATACCTTCACGGCGGCCCGTTCACCCGAGACGCTGATCGAGATCAAGTCACGACCAAATCATTGACGCTCGCGATGGAGTACATGGACATGGGGACGCTCGACAGCTTCATCGAGGCACAGAAAATTCAACTGCAGGAGGCGATGATTCTGCAGCGAACCGGAATGGAGCAGGCGACAGATGAGGAAGAAGACGAAGATGAAGTCTCGGAGTTCCACGAAGGCTCGTTCGACATACCCGAGTCGTCTGTCCAGCCACTTCAACTTTGGGCATGGGATCACGACTCACCATCTGCCAAGTCGAAGCTCTCGGTTGTGATCGACATTGCGCGTGCGCTATTGTATCTGCACTCGTTCTCGCCGACGCTCTTCCACGGAAACCTCAGTTCTCGGAAAGTGCTGCTCGATTCTTCGTGGCATGTCAAGGTGAGCGACTTGTCGTGCTCCAGTGCGTTGCGGAGATGGTCTGATCGGAATGAGAGCGGCACCAGCAGTAGTATCAACCGCAGCAGTGGTGACAGCAGTCAATCTGATGAGCAAGAGGAGGTCCAGATGGACATGACGGTGTGGACAGCGCCCGAGGTGATCGACGGTCAGCAGTACACGACAAAGGCCGACATGTACTCGTTTGGGGTCTTGTTGTCATACTTGGACACGTACGAATTTCCTGTCGACGCGCTCCTCCGCGTGGACTCGGAGGTCGCAATCCTGAGCAGCAGCAGCTACAACGTGATTCCGACGATGAGCAGCCGCTCGCCCATGGGGCTCCGAACGCTCACAACGCAGTGTCTCGCGTTCCAGCCGGAGGGCCGACCGTCGGCTGACCAAGCGTTGAAGGAGCTGCTGGCGATCCAGAGGGAGCTCAAGGACATGTCCACGTTGGGGGCTTGCTGACATATCAAGGTAATCAACCTATTTGCTTCTGATACACTTGGAGCGGCGATCTTTCGAAAAATGAACAGAAAGGTGTCCTCCATCCATGAAGTTGGACTGCTTGGAGGACCCCTCTGATGGACGTTAGATAGACAAACGGAGTGATCTCTTGACGGTGGACAGAACAATGTCCTCCGTCCACAAAGGTGAACCAGCTGGAGGACCAGCTGAGAGGCATCGTGTGGACACACCGCATCGCCACTCAGGACATGGGAACCCGCCGCAAAGCTGGTAAGATCGCCTCTCTATTTATGGTGTGATTGAAATCGTGATGCAAGAGCGCTTTAGGATGTGGTGATGGACTTCTTGCGACGAGTCAGCCTTCTATAAAAGCTGCTGCGCCTCGTTGGATCGGAGCATGACCACGCTAAGCCGCACGGCTGTCACTATCGCGAGCACCCAGCTGGACCAGGCAGAAGTCACGTGACTCGCTGAGCTGGAGCTGAAGATCGATGTCAGCAAGCTCGTGCACTTGAACTCAACGTTGTGGCGAATGGTGCAGGCCGTGATAAGGTTGCTGCATGTGCACCATCAGGTGGAGCTTTTCGTCTTCCCCGCACTCGTGCGGGCTGACGGTGTAGCAGAGCAACGAGCTGTCGTGCGAGCAGTCGGCATAATAGAATACACTGTTGGCGCTCACGTACGTGTGGTACGTGAACGAGTCCTCCTTCGGACCTTCGATCGAGATCGACGAGACGTAAGCGTTCCACCTCGACGGACACGCGCCAGGCTGGAGCGTCATGGTGCCGTAAAACTTCGCCTCGTTCTCGCAAGTCGTGCAGGATGCGCAGGTCGAGATACAACCAGGAAATGAGCTCTCCATGAAGTTTCCTTCAAGCTACTTTCGCAGACGAAGGTCCTTTGCGATCTGGACAAACGGTGCCTGTATTTCTATCTTTACACATGGACAAGGTGATCGAGATCAGACCTGGAGTCGGATCTTGACAAATGTCGCCCTCAGAACCATTTTATTTGAGTGGTCTCTCACAGCGGAGAATCGCTGGAGGTCAAGTGGTCCACCAGAGAGATTATTAATACGATTTCCTATTGGTGAACTCAGCCCCACCGTTTGAAGCTCACCTGCTGAATGGACTCGTGAATACGTGTTCCAACTCGAGAAACTCCAGCAGTAGGTCTGTCTGCGGGTTGCCCAGGTTCACCTTCGCTCTCCACTCAGCTTCGTCCGGAGCGTTCAGTGACGGCACCGTCCTAACAAAGTCTGTGAGCCACTCGCCAGATACTTTGTTGCCAATCCCCTTCTTCACGAGGAACTCGGATGCCCGTCTTCGCAGATTCCTGATGTCGCTGTCCTGAATCTGGATCTTGGCGTCCGGCATACGCGTTGGGAACGCAGAGCTCGATGCCAAGTGGTGCGTCGCACGAAGGACTGCGAGCCATTCAAAGTCAAACATGACCTTGAGCTCTTCTTCGCTCACGAGATCTGTTGGCTTCCTCGTAGTGGGGAGGTCGATGATCTCCATGAACGGTCGATCAGAGAGACATTTATCAAGCGCCAGGAAGCGCGTTGGCTCGCTCCCGTGAGGCACAAGCCCTTCGAAGCGGACGTGCATGTGCGCTGCAAACCAGTTGATCGGGCGCAGCTGCGCCAAGAGCGACTGCGTCGCCGGGTTGCCAGGGTGGAACGCCTTCTTCTGCAGCAGCGCCTGCAAGTCTCCGTGCTGCTCGACGCCCTGTGGCCAGTCGTGCGACAGGAACGCGGTCAGTCGACGTGGCCGCTGCTGGCGGAGGTGGCCTAGCTGGAAGATCTCGAGCTCGCGGATCTGGTAGACGCTCTTGACCATGTTCTGGTCGTACGGCTCGCGCTCAAAGTGGCCGAGCGTGAAGCTCTGCTGCTTGAAGACGCCCGAGAGACCAGCGATGCGAATGCCAGCGATGTTGACGGCACCAGCGGCCCCCAGATAGAAGATCCGCGGCGCGACCCAGCCGCCGTAGTGCAGATCGCGCAGGTAGTTGGACGCCTCGTGGTTGCCGCCGACAAAGACCGTGAGCACTGGCGCGACCTTGGCGCCAGAGTAGTACTGGTGGAACGAGTGGAGCGCGCGATAGTGTGGCGGGCAGTCGAGCGCCTCGAGGTCGTTGGCGTTGCGCAGGCACTCAAAGTCCCCGCAGCAAAGCACGAGGCGAACTGGGTTGGCTGCGTTCGAGGTGTTGAAGGCGCTCACGTCCGCGTAGATCTCGTCCAGCTTGCCGTGAGCGCAACCGACAACAGCGGCACGGATGGTGCCGCCTGAGGCCGCAGTGCTCGTCATTCTCTCTCTCTCTTTCTGTGGCTCGCGTTTGAGCTGCTCAGACAATTCAGAAATGAGTGACTGCACTGAGTGGATTAGCAAAAGTGTACCCATGTAGCAGGTGCGAGTGAAGGTCAACATGTCACTTTTCAAGATTATTGCTAGAGTATCCGTTCCAATAGTGTCACTCTTTCGAGGGAGCTCTTAGACATGTCGATTTCTTCCACCTCAGAAATTCGCCATACAATTGCAGGAGCCATGCAAGCACCACCACCGCCTGGCAACCTCGCACGCTGGTTCGCACTGGGAGTCGGGTCGAACGCCTGGTCACTCGTCTTCCTCTCGAGCGCAGTCACGACCGCCGTCCTCTCGAGTGTCTGGCTCGCGATCACGCGCCACCAGTCAGCGCCACTGGACCTCTCCAATCCAGTGTTCGACGCGTTCCCGGTCCCCAGCAGTCAGCGCAGCTACCTCGAGCTCAGCTCCAGCGTCTTTCCGCAGCTGAGCATTTCTCTGCCACCTCTCTGTTTCTATCTTGTGTGCTGGCGGCTCCCGCACAAACGCATCGCTCGCGTCGTCGATGTGCTCGTTACTGTGCTTCTGGCACTGACACTCGCACTTGCCATCGCGCTTGTACTGGCGAAGCAGAGCTTCAACCAGCACCAGCAACTGTTCTCCGATCCGCTAGACGCCAGTGTGAGTGCGGCATTCAACGACTTCTACTGTAATGTACGTGGCGCTGCGCTCTGTGGGGAGACGACAGCGATGCTACCGGACCAGGAGAGTGTCGTCCCCATTGAGAAGCTACTGAACGTGTTTAACGATGATGGTCACGGCAGCAACACGACGCTAGCGATGGAGAACGTGGTGCACGGTTGCTATTACGTCTTTGCGCATCAGTATCAGATTCAGTCTCAGCAGCAAGATCAAGACGGCAGGTCTTCATGGTCGAGGCAGCAGGCGTTCCTCACTGCCAGCAACACGAGCGACGCGACGGACAAGTGGTGTGGAGAGCAGATTCTGAGGTTTGCACCGACGGATAGTGTCACGAGTATTAGAGACGATGAGAACTCGCCAGTGCACCTCAACAGCGCGACGTTTAAAGATTTCGTGCGCGCGTGGCAGTTGCGATTCGAGTTTGACCTGGTTCTGCTGGGCGTCGTGGGCGCTCTGCTGCTGCTCTTCTGCTGCTCATGGACGAAGATGCTCGAGTCCGACAAGCGACCGCCGCCTGAGGCTGTGATGAAGCAGAGCTGATCTCCAGCAACACAGTGCTGGTGGGTAATCGAGCTCGATTTTTTGGCGCGAAGTCTATTTTTGTTTATTGCTAAAACTAGTCGTGATTTTCATGTAAAGTACAAAAATAGTTATGCATATTACTGAAACTACTGAAATAAGCCAGTAAGACCATCATTTTCGGCAAAGACCACCACTCTTAGTTGCCATCTTCTGAAGATCCAATTCATTAGCAAAGTGTCCACACGTCCACGCTCCATGCTGCTGGCCAGGAGCTGGTCCATGATGCAGCTCCGCCCACGCGCCACACGAGTAATCAGTAGCAGCAGCACTACCACCACATCGACCACCAGCACCACTACCAGCAGCAGTAACAGTAGCAGCTCGCCCAACCAGTCGCGTATCAAGACGGAGCTGCTTGCGCTCGCGGACCCAACGTACGCACTCGGAACGACAAAGTTTTTCAAGCGTGACTACTGCCAGAACGATATATTCATTGGCGTGCGCGTGCCGCAGTGCCGCTCAGTGGTGAAAACGCACATTCACGAGACGACGCGAGCGGAGGTGGTGGATCTGCTGCGTGATGCGCGTCATGAAGTGCGGATCGCGGGTGCCATCTGCCTCGTCGAAGCCTTCACGATGCCGCACAAGAGCGGTCTGTGGCTTCAGCCTGGGTCTGATGAAGATGGCAATGTGGTGGTAACCAGTTCTGAGAATGCGCCATTGCAACAGCAGCGAGTGGTGGAGTTCTACCTGGAGCACCTGGCGTGCTTTGACAACTGGGACCTCGTGGATCTCTCGAGCTACAAGATCCTCGGCACCTGGATGGTTGGTAACCATTTTGACAGCATCGACCAGTTCTGCGCCCAGCTCTCAGCTTTAACCGCCTCCAGTCAAGACCCCGTCGATACCGAATCCGAGCTGCAGCAGCTTGCCAGTGCCATCGAAAGCCTCCCAGAATGGTACCAGAGACTGCTGAGCTCGACCGATTTCTGGGAGACGCGTGTCTCCATCGTGCTGCTGCTGGGCATTCGCAAAGAGAGAGTGAACTTTGCGATTTACATTTGCAAATGGCACCTGCTGCGACTGCTCAGCGACGACTACGAACAGCGCATCAAGGGTGAGCGCTTCGAAGACTACGACCTCGTACACAAGGCCTGCGGGTGGGTGCTGCGCGAGTGCGGGAAGAGCGACCGAGCTACTCTTCTGAGCTTTCTAAAGCGCTACGCAGCGCTGTTCCCACGCACAACGTTGCAGTACGCGACCGAGCACTTGGACAAGAAGCTCGCCAAGTCGCTAAGTTCACAGGGAATACTGCCATCGCTGAAAAGGCGACGTGGCAGTGCTGCCACCGCGACTGAAGAAGAATCCGAGGCCAAGCCTTCTTTCTGAGTGATTTGGGTCGCTAGTTTCGCTCTTAGCCAAGCTGAACCGTGTACATTCACCACAAAGCACTTTCACTCATGTAAAAAAATCATCGAGTGTCAGCTCGGCTTCTTCACACAAATACAATGCCATTCGTCACCTGTTGCATTTCCGCTCGCTGTGCGCTTCTGGTCTCAGCCATTTGTTGTGTTACACGAGCTTGTCCAACTTGCCGTCATCCTCGTCCCCTGGTCCTCTCGTTTGCCGCCTGTTCCGGTCACTCTTGGATCTCTGCTTCTGCAGCTGCGGCTTCGGTTCCTCCTTCGTCAAGAGACATCGTCCCCAGGCTCGATAGAGTGCAATAATAAACACACACCCGACAAAGCCACCGAGCGTCGCAGCCGCGACAATGAGGAACCACGAGCGCTTCTGGTGGATGTCCTCGTCCAGCACTCCGAGAGGCGCCGCGCCCGAGTCCGATCCACTTGGGTTGTTGCTGCTGCTGATGTCGCCGTACTTGGCACTGAAGATCTCGTTCGCGAGGACGCAGAGCATCGTGTTCTGCACGTAGATGCGCTTCGCCCGCGTGTCAGAGCAGATGAAATTCATCGTCGCGGCGACGTTGAAGACCTTGAGTTTGGCAAAGTTGTCGGCGTCCGACTGGCGCACTTCGAACTCTTCAAACACGGACCCCGTGTCGACAACGTCGCTGGAAGTGACGGGACTTATGGTGTTCAGGTTGAGCTGAGCCAACGCGCTTGGGAACGCGACGCCCGAGATCTTTTTGATCGCGTTGCCGGACAAATTGAGCGACAAGAGCGCGTCGTGGAACGTAAAGTTGTTGATCGCAGTCAGCTTTGTGCGCGTGAGGTCCCTGATCAGGCAACGATTATTAGATATCCAATGCTCGAGCCAGTACAAGGGCATCAAATGCTGTCTACGTACAACTCCACGAGACTGGATGGGAACCGTGCAGAGTTGAGGCTCGCGATGGGGTTTCTCGATATATTCCTGCAATTGAGAGCGCCGCAATAACAGTGACAGAGTTAGTTTTAAATCGCGTGCTGTCACTAAATTAAAATGACAGGTGCATGCCAACGTACAGAGTGGTGAGGCTGGACGGAAACGAGACGTTCTCGAGCGTCGTGAGCGCGTTGCTGCTCAGGTCGCTATTAAAAAAAAACACACATGTGTAATCAGTGAGCAGAATAAGGATACTACGGGTGTGCAATATGGTGGTGCGTGTACGTACAGCGAGAGCAGTGTCTTTGGAAACGAGACCTCGTCCAGCGATTTAATGCTGTTGCTGCTCAGGTTCCTGTTATTAAATACATCAGGACATATTACTACACGCATACAACCATCACTCGCTAGCATAAACATAACAGGTTACACTTACAGAATCTGCACGTCTGCGGGCACGCTCTTGACGACGACGATGCCCTTGGCGTGCACGTCCAGCAACACGTGACTGGTCTTTTCCACGCTCGTGACGACAGCGCTCTTCACGACCTCGCTTTTGCAGGTCGCGCCGCCATCACTACTGGCACTTGTGATCGTCACTGCCGACGCAGCTGTGGCATTCGACGCCGCGAGCGTCGTGGCCGTCGGGCACACGCTCTCCACACCCGCGCCGGATCCGCTCGCGGCGGAGAGCAGGTGGCGTCGCGCGTCCGACTCACCCACATTCACGGCCTCAGCGCCAGGCGTCAGTACCAGCAGACAGCAGCAGTAGACGCAGAGCATCGACGGAAGCAGCCGCGCAGACGGAGGCGAGCGCACGCGGAAGAGCAGCATATTCGTTCGCGTGCTTCTCTTCGTTCGTTCAGCTAATGGCTTCTTTGAGCAGAGAAAGTGGTTTTGACCCAATTATAAATTGGGTTTATTCGCACACGTAAAATTGCATTTCTTGCCATTTAATTTCCCAATGTTCCGCCAGACGAACCTTCCACTTCTCTTCACTTCGGTGGTCGAGTCTCCGATTTGAAGCTCAGAGCACGAAAGTAAACGCATACAACATCAACACCCACTTCTTTCTCATTTAGACTTTTTTGAACCGAGGGCCTCAGCGAATCGAGTCAATCTCACAGCAAGCTGCTCGCTCTCAAACCAGCCCACTTTCTGCCCCACGACTGTACCTGCCAAGCCCGATGGGATCTCCGTGCCCTGGAGGATCAATAGAATGGTCAACGTGTCCGCGCGTGGCGTGGTCCAGTCGTTCTCCAGTGTCGCCCGAGTTGGGCTTCATACATCAATAGAACGAGCCAATCGATTTGCTCTTGAGGTACTGTATTTATGAAGGCGTCCTGCCATTTCTTGTCCGCGTCAGAGTCGTACTTGCCGCCCCGCTTGCCCATGACAACTGGGCCGAAGCTCTTCTGGATGAAGCCGAAGTAGAGGTAGCAAATCGCCGGTATGTTCGCGGGGCAGGTCGCGTTCGAGGAGTACGGCTGAACTGAGACGTCTAGGCCGTACACATGCGGGCTGAGCACGAGACGTTCGGCTACTGAAAGTCTCAGCGTGGTACTGGGGAGATCCATGAAGTTCTCACCCCAGAAGCTGTGACGTGTTCGAAATGAAAGCAAGAATACGTACGCTTAGGAGCTGGAACTCCCATAACCTGTTGCTTGTTGGTTTTGCTCCTTGGGTCGCTTGTTCAGAACTGACCAACAACATGCAGATAGCTTGGCCGTTGCCTGGCCAAGCCACAACTAAAACCAATGAATCGCTGGCGCCTGGGAGTCGCCATCTAAGGGCTCCACTGGGAGGCGAACCAACGCTGGCACGGTCACACCGGTTTCATGGCTTCTAGTGCTCTGCCTCGTGCGCCGGGATCTGTACCACGTATGGGAGCACTCCACTTTGCGCTGCACTCTCACGAGTAGTATAGCGCGCTGTGTTCTCGTCAGTCGTGGCGCCGTAGTGCAGGAGCACCCTCCAACACCACAGCCCATGCACCACCGCAGCGATGAAAGCACAGTAGCATTGACCTCGCTGCGCAGTCTCTAACAGCAGGCGTTTCCTCGCCAATGTTAACGGAGGCGAGTCGCATTTTCTCCAGCATTGGTCTTGCTAGGAGCCACGCAATGTCGACTTGAGAGCCGAATGTACTGCCTATAGGTCCTATCTGCTCCCCACAAACGCAGCAGTATGGTAAGTAAATAGAGACCGATGGCTGCGTCTGAAGCAAACGGAGTGCACCAGACTCATCAAAGAATCAAGGTCGAGGAGAAAGACTGAGGCGAGCGCACACGGAAGAGCAGCATATTCGTTCGCGTGCTTCTCGTTATAAGGATTCTTTGAGCAGAGACATCCGGCAGACAAATTCCGCACGAGCCTGTAGTTTACGCCAAGCTTCGGTCGGCTTAAGTTGCCCTAGACGACTGACTTGGTTTCAGTATGTCTTCAGCCTCTTGTCTAAAATAGACACCCAGAAAAATCATAGTAAAACCAAGTCAGTCTCTTGGGGCAACATAAGGTTTTGAAACTTGACATCTGTCGAAGATGATTCTCGACACGAATCATTTTCAACCAAGAGCTCCGATGGCCAAGCCCAGCAGCAGCGGCGGTGCATCGGCGCAGGCGCTCGAGCGCGCGCTGCGCGACGCGTTCCCAGCCGTGCAGTTCTCCATGGCGTACGGATCGGGCGTCTTCGCGCAGCGCGAGCACGACGCGAGCACGTCGCTGCTCGACCTCGTCTTTGCCGTGGACGACCCCGTGGCGTGGCACACGGCCAACCTCGCGCGCAACGCGCAGCACTACTCGTTCCTAAGGCACCTGGGCGCGCAGGGCGTCACCAACTTCCAGGTTTGTTTACTGTATAGTTTATATATGTATAACGCGCACATGTATATGCCTGTGCTGCATGTTGCGTGACGGATAAAAGCTCATTTTGAATTGTCCATATCTATGCGACGCTACTCTTAGGAGAAGTATGGCGCGGGCGTGTACTACAATACGCTGGTGCCACTGCAGAGCGCAGAGCTGGGCTCACGCTTGATCAAGTACGGCGTCGTGAGTGCCAAGACGCTCTGCGCGGACCTCTACGACTGGCAGACGCTCTACCTGAGCGGCCGTATGCACAAGCCTGTGCACTTTTTGTCGGCCAACGAGCAGATTCGCACGGCCGGCTCGGCCAACCTGGCGCACGCGCTCCACTTTGCGCTGCTCTGTCTGCCTGAGAAGTTCTCCGAGACCGAGCTCTTCATGGTAGTCTGTGCTCAGAACGCGTACAGCCCTGATAATGGGCTCGGTTGTACTCACACCCTATCCTATCTGTTGCCTGGTAGAAAATTGCGGGTATCTCATACTTGGGCGACTTCCGCATGACGTTTGGCGAGAACCCCAAGAAGGTTCGCAACATCGTTGACGGCAACTTTGCCGCCTTCCAGCAGCTCTACAATAACAAGATCAAGGTACCACCCACCAGCACAACGCAGTCTCCCTGTATTTTGCCACCTCACCAACCCTTGTGTGTGTTTCTTACTCGTAGAACTCGCCGTTCGTGGACCGCTCCATCACAGACAGCAGTGTGCTCGTGGCCAACACGCTGGACCACCGAGTGCACCAGACGCTGCTCGAGTCCATGCCAGCGAACGTGGTGCAGCGCATGCGCAAGAGCAAGTCCTTTGACGTGACGATGACGGACCGCGCGGCCACGAAGAAGCACGTGCAGCGCGCCGTCGCGTCGATCGTCAACCGCTACAGCCGCACGCAGAGCATCAAAGGCATCGCGACCGCCGGTGCCGTCAAGACCGTGCAGTACGTTGCGCAGAAGCTGCAGCGGACCTACTTTAAGAAATAGACGCAACGATTTTGGTGGGCAATGTATTGGACGAATATGGTTTGTGGCTGGTTGTCTAGGCGCTCAGGATCGTCTTGAGATTCCGGGCAAAATTGACGATCTCCTGGTGGAACTCCTTTTCCTCGGCGTTCATGAGCTCGATCTGCTGGATGCGGTCGCCCAGGGTCTCCACGAGCGCGTACTGCGGCTGCTTGCACTTGTCCGTGAACGCTGCGCCCAGGGCCGCGAACTCGGTCAGCGCCTCGATGCTGCTCTCGCTCAGGTCGATGTCGTCGCTCGCGATGAGCCGCGCGGCCGTCGGGATGAAGAACTTGTTGTTAAGGAATACGGTCGCCGTCTCGGCCGAGCTGCCCATCAGGTAGCGCACGAAGAAGAGCGCCTTGCGCTGCAGGCGCAGATCCGCGTCCGCGAGGAAGCTCTCGAGGATGATCAGACCCTTGCAGCTCTCGCTCAGGAAGCGCGCCTCAGCTGCCGCGTGGTGGCGCACGAGGCACGAGATCGCGAGCAGCGACTTGGCGCGGCACGTGGCGTCGGCGTCCACTGCGAGCGCGCAGAGCACTTCGATGAGGCCGCACTCGACCGCGGCGTCCTGGCAGAACGGGTTGTTCTGCACAACGACCGACGCGACCTCGGCGGCGAGCGCGCGCGTGGATGCGCGGTCGTTGTGCTGCATGAGGTCAATGAGCACGGGCAGGCCCTTCATCTTGCAGAAGTTCATAGCGTTGTCGATCTGGTCCACGCGCGTGAGCAGCTCGTCGAGCAGCGCGTCCTTGTACTCGGCGAGCTCCTCGTCCGTGGCCTCCTCGATCTGCTTCTTCTGCGCGGCGTCGTCCTCGTCGTCGTCGTCCTTGGCGAAGACGTCGAGCGGGTGCTCGCCGCCTAGGATGCGCAAGATCTGGCGCATGCGCTCGCCCTCGTCCATCACGCCCTCCTTGAGCACCTTCTCAAGGAAGTCGCGGTCCTCCTTCGTGATCTCGCGGAACGTCGACGGTGCCGTGCCGTCCGAGTATTTCATGCTCCACTTCATGAGTCCGAGCCACTTGTTGGGGTCCGCCATTGCTGTCTGCTGCTGTTCTTGTCGTCTGCTGCTGTGAGGAAGTGTGGAGAGCGCACGCACGAGTTCGTAGCTCTTGGTGCTCAATTCTGGCAGTGGGCTTTCGTTGGATGGATGCCAATTGGCTTCCCGAATGTTCCGAATCAGGCTCAGACTCAGAAGAATCGATTTACGTGAGAGCCGTGTAATATGGGTACATTACTGGGTTTCAGTAGAATACCGTATTTAAGGTAATTGAAAAACAGGATTTTTTCACAGATCGACGATGCTCCAAATGGCGAGTCGAAATTTGAAAAATCAAAATGGAAATCTTGACCAAAGTTACTCATTTTTATATTGATTTGACTCGAAATCGTTATTCACGTGCAATCGTGGCAAACGTCGAAGTTTGAAAATACTAATGGATATCTTGACCAAGCTATTCATTTTCACATTGGTTTGGCTTGGAACCGTTATTCATCAAAATTTGAGATTACTGAATGGTGATCTTGCCTTTGTAAAAGCGCTTTGAGCTTTATGAGAAGCGCGCGTGAGAACAAGCCGAGTCACGCGCTCACGTTCGCTTCCCACGTCCACACTCGTGACTCATCTTTCTTGCATCACGTCCGCTCCCACCCAGTCTGTACGAGCGTCATGTCCGCGCCCACGGTAACAGCCGACATGGTGACTGTGTCTCTGCTCCTGATCGACACAAGCCCACGACGACGGAACGTAAACCGGTGCGCTCTGCTGTTCGACGTGGCCCAGGCCACGCCGTACAGGTTGTGTGAAACGCGCCAGGCGACCGCAGCTACAATGGACGACGGATCTGATGCCTCGCTGCCTCTAGTGGTGAGCAGGGCAGCAAGGAGAGCGCCAACCCCCGTGAGGCGTGACGTCACACCCCGCTTCGTGCAGCGCCGTGGCGCGTCGGCTACGGGCGACAGATCCGGCTTTGAGGAGCACCGATGTGCGCCTCCTGCTCAAGTGGCTTCGGCAAGCTCATCTGTGTCTGATGAAGAAAATAGTGATTTGAAGACATTGTTGTCTTGGCTTCGGAAGAACGAGAAGTTGTTGCAGAAGCTTAGCGAAACGTGCAACAGCAGTTCAAACACAGAGAGCAACAAATCCAGTTCCAGTAGCTCATCTGCGCGGTCCAGCATCCAGGGCAACAGCTCCAGCGACTCATTTGCGTACACTTCAAGGTCCACTGCCATTGTCAGGTGCTCCGCTGGCCATGGCGGGGGCCAGCAGCAGCTTTAGCGTCACAAATACCACTAACAGTAACAGCATATTGCAGTCGTTCACGTAGGCACTTACGGGACTTCCTGTCACCTCGCATGCGCCATACTATGCAGCACCCATGCCCATGGTGCTAATGATGGCAAGAGACAACATGAGCGATGGCAGCAGCGAGAGCGACGTATTTGTCTCTGTGTCTGCTGCTGCGCCTGCGCTTCAACACGATGCAGCGCGCGTTCGCGAGCCACACCAACCCGCTCGAGGTGGCTGCGCTTTGGACGACGCTCATCGCACAGCTGCAGCGACTCACGGGTCGCGCGTTCACAACGGCGCAGTGCCAATGCAAGGTGTGTATGTGTGACTATGTAATGTGGTGCTGGATGTGCTTCTAATCGTTTCGCCTGTATTTGCTGTGGAATTGAAATTAAATGCTTAGCTCAAGGCGCTGCGCACCAAGTGGCGCGTGGGCGCGGGTCGTCAGGGCAAGCAAATGCCCTTGGAGGGCTTTAAGAAGCACGCACTACGGTGGATTGCGGGTGTGAATGCAGCTGCGCTACGTGGAGATGAACGCGCACTTCCGCGGCGGCTGCCTCTCGAGCGCAGAGGTGGCAGACGCCTGGCACGTGCTCGCACACAAGCTCAACCTGCGCATGGACGTGGCCTTCAGCTCGCTGCAGTGCCGCGCCCGGGCACGTACTCGGCTGGATAATAATCTCAAAGGCTTATAGCTAAACGATCACACTATGCACTACTGCTATACACTGCTATGCAGATCTCTGCGCTGCGCAAACGCTGGGACGAACACTCGATCGCCCGCATCTGCAACGGCCGCGAGCAGCGCACCAAGCACGTCGAGGCCATCAAACTGCTCACGCGTCTGTACCGGAGGCGCGTGCTTTTGCCGCTCAAGCAGGTGGATAAGATTGCGCCGCGGGCGGACTGTCGCGGCTACAAGCGCTTTGCAGAGGGCGTCAGTGACTCAGAAGACGATGGAGAAGACAGAGAGGCA
>JAASFV010000008.1:0-81191 GCA_023334015.1 Globisporangium paddicum
GCTGGAGCTGGAGCTGGAGCATGTTCATTTCCGGATGTTATTTGGGTTTGTATGGTTACAGTTAGTTTTCTTTGTTCGGGTAAAGTTGTCGAGATATAAGGCTTCTTCAGTGAGACGGCCATTATCGTTGGAGTAATTCTGTACGAGCTTGATGACTTGCCTTATGAGAGGGCATGTTGCTCACCAAGCAGTGCACATGAGAGCTCAGACTCAGAGCAAACGACTATTTTCTAGATGGTAAATATATTTGAATGGTTTTTGTGAGTACTGTAGACAAGATCACTATGTCTGCATCCCACTCGTGACTATAATACGTTGCTCCCTGCGCTCACATGCTGCTCTCACAGCAGCAGCAGGTCCTGGTCGTACCAGACGACTTGGTGCTGGATCAGCGGCGTGCGGTGCTGGCTTGGGAAGGCTTCTTGTCGTCGCGGGAAGGCCGTCGGGAAGTGGTAGTACATATCGGCCACGTCTTGCTTGTGGTCGCGGAGCATCGCGTACGGGAGGTCCACCGCGTAGCTGGTATTGTGCTCTGGCATCGAGAAGAGGTCGCTCAGCTGGTCCTGCGGAGGGGGTGGCAGAAGCAACATGGCGGCGTTGGCATGCGGTGGGCCGGCAAAGTGGCCGTAGTGGGGGTCCGCGGCTCGCATGAGCGCTGCAAAGCTCACGGGGTTTTCGCTGGTGCTGGTGCTGCTGGTGGTCATTGGCGGCGCGTACACTGGGTGTTGGGGCATCGGGGCGGTGATGCGCTCGTTGTGCACGCGCTTGATGCGGCGACGCAGTTCCATGCGGCGCTGGTTCTGGTTGGCGCGCACGCGGTGGTAGTGGCAGAGGTTGTGCAGCGAGCCGTTGCGCTTGAGCGCGCGCAGGTTGATGCACTTCTTGCCGGCGTAGCGGCACGTCGCGGCTGCGTCAGTGGCCGGGGAGCTCGTGCAGAGCTGTTCGTTCTCGGGGCTCGTCGGCGATGTTGGTGGGCCCATGGTGCTGGTTAGGAGGTGAGGTGGTGGCTTGAGACTTGGAGCTTTGAGCGCAAATGAAGGAATGAGAGAGATCGACTGAGCTGATAGGGACAAACAAGCGCTTTGCCATTGTACTGTACCTGGAATGCATCTGAGCTGCTCATCCCCCTATGAAGTGGGGACGCAGACCGGACATCCGCAAAAGTCCCGCGTCGAATTTAGAAAACAGTGGAACCTACTGTTTGACCCGGTTTAAAAAGATGGGACATTCTCGGTTAGCCACACATTCGCACTTGAATTGATCCCGTGCGTAGCAAACAGCTGGAGAACTAAGAATCAGCAGGCTCTGGTGTGATTGTTTCTGCGGTTGACTCGACAACAACAGCCAATGGTGAACTGCAAGCAAGACGGCCATCATGAGAAATGGAAGAAAGAGAGCGCACATATATAAGTAATACCCCTACAATTGGCCAAATTCAACACGGGTTATAAATCGCTTATAAAGCTCTCCTGGGCGCTGCGAGATCACCGCCCAGCTGCCAGCACAGTACACGCAGTCGGAGCCACCAGCAGATGCAAGCTGCTCTCACAAGTTTGCGTTTTTGTGTTCGGTGAGGATATCGAGTTCTACTCGTCAACTGGTGCGGGTCATTGCTCATTTCGTTTCGCCCGCCAATCAGATGTGCTGGGACATTGCTGCCTTTGCTGAAGTGCACAATCGTCCACACGGTTCAGCTTGTGGCCTCGGAGGAAAGCCTCTGCGCACAATCGTGAAACCATAGGCGGGTGTATTGATTGTGCCTGTTTGCAATTCGCAGTAGATTCGCCAAAGCTGTAGCCACTCCGTGTGTGACGCACTCCGTGTGTGACGCCACCACCCAGCTGCTGTCACTGAAAAAAACAAAAGCATCTTAAATCATATTGGTTCGCTTCCAAACCACTCAAATCAAGTGCTCCCGCAAGCTCTGTGCGATTCAGTGCTATAGCTTGGACTGACATTGCAATGGCCGCTAAAATGTAAGATAGCAGTGGTATTGTAGATTGTTATGTTGCACGTACTTGATAGCAAGGCTGTGGGCTTGAGATTGGAGGAGGCTAGAGGTCCAGAAAAGGAATATATATATATATCCAAGCAGCTGAGGCGAGCATTGTAGTAATAGCAATAATTCTTGATAATTATAAATATTTATTGATGGAGCTACAGTACTCATATGTAATGGGATATAATATTCGCAAAGCACAATCAAGAGCCTCCGCAATTTTTCATGTGGGCGTTTGTGCGTTTCGGCAGCTGGGATCGAGTGCTTGAAACAACGTGGGACGGTCCAGAGAGCGCATCCCCAAATGGGTTTTCGGAGTGGGACTTTTAATTGGTCAGGCACACAGTGGCACCTGACGTCAAATTCCTTTCTATGACTGCCACATCGCCTGCGAGCCACAAAATGGCGGGCCACTTTGGCTCGGGCGCATGCAAACTGTGAGTGTCTGTGAAAGCCTACAAGGCAGCTTAGAGCTTTTGAGAACCTGAGCTTTCGAGAACCTGTTGTTGCATTTTCAAGCTCGTCGAGAGTGTGCAGCAGCAGCAAATCTGCCAAGCACGGCGCGGCTCTCCAGCTATCCTCGTCATCGTCTTGGGTCGCAGCTCATACAAAAATTAAAATTATGTGAAGTATTGACAACACCGAACTGAGCTGGTAGGAAAACGAGCAAGATTTATTACTGTAAGGCTCGTTGACAGTTTAGCAAGTACAGTGTACATTGGGTCCACCGACATGGTTTGAACCTGGTTTGAGTGGAGAAAAATGATGAGAGAAGAGAGATAAACTCAGGCAGTAAAATCAACTCAACATCCTCAGTTTTCAGTTTTGAGGTCTTTTCTTTGGAAACGGCTCGATTGACGATTTAGCCTTCTGTTCTCAATTGCCATTTGACACTACTATCTAACTTATTGTACAATGTGTCACAGTAATTTTCAGTTTTGAGGTCTGTGATGAACTCGTCGCGATTTGCAGCAACCTGATCACACACAAATACATGTATCCTAGCAGCGAGTTTCTAATGGACGCGTACTATGGCATCATTTCCTGGGCAACGCTGGCCAGAAAGAGGGGCCATGCGGATGAAACAGGATCACAGATTTTTGGTGGACGGCCCGCCCCACTTTCGTGTCGCGCGCTCTGAACTCTTTACTATTCAGCTCCGTGTCGTTTGACAAGCTGCAGGGCTCTTTCTGTCTTCAAGTCCATTTGCTCTGGTTGATTATAGTTATAATTATTATAATAATACACGCGCATGCATATGACCTGTGATGGATTCTTCCTCTTCCAAGCGTTGGGCGTCTCCAGGTCCATTTTGCTCTGGTTAATTAATAATTCTAATACATATGTATGAATATTTCATAAGCGTGCTTTTGTTAATAAAACACCTTAGCAATGTTTTTTTTAGTTTCCTAATATGTTGTACAATGTATTTATTTATTTAAATTTGGTTGTGGTCCCTAGAGCGTCAGGAGGAAGTTGGGCACGACCCACATGTCGCTCTGCTGGCTGTGGTGGAAGGCCTCGATCTGCTGCTGCTGGTAGTAGTGCTGGCTCGTCAGGTGGTGGTTGCTGAAGTCTTGCTGAGGCGCAAAGATGTGAGGGTGGGTGGCGGCGTCCTTGACGAACACGTCGCCGTTGAGATCCATGAAGAGGCCCTCGAAGGACGAGTAGTCGTGGGGCAGCTGACTTGCGTGTGGCGCAAAGTGGGCAGGCGCTAGCACTGGCGGAGCCCAGCCGAGGTGAGCGTCAATGTCGCCCATGCCGAGCCCCGTGGAGAGCGGCAGCGCGTGGTAGAGCGCGGCGTGGGCTGCCTCGGCCGCGCCGTCAACGCGCGCGCGCGTGATCCGGCGCTTGAGCTCCATGCGGCGCTGGTTCTGGTTGGCGCGCACGCGGTGCACATGGCAGAGGTTGTGCAGCGAGCCGTTGCGCTTGATGACGCGCGTGTTGTAGCACCGCTTGCCGGCATAGCGACAGAGCGTCGGCGCGTCGCGGTGCATTTGGGAGACGCTGCTCGAAGTGAACGAGCTCGTGGTGGAGCTGGTTGGGGACGGTGGGGCGGAGACCATGGTTGGGAGGGTTGGCGAGTGAGTGCTGGAGGGTAAAATGAGGAATGGGGTGCTTGATCTCACGAGCTCTGGGTGGTGCTGGGGGGGTTTGTGCAATGCAGCTGACACCTGCGAGGTCGGTCTCCTTGTAGTCTACTGTACCACGAGTGGGTCTTGTCTGTCTTCTCATCAGGGCCGCACACGCGAGTTGATCGAGCAATGGATTGATGTGCGTGAGCTTCTGGCTCCCTCTGCCCCAGGCCACACACGCGCGCGCACTGTTGCACAGGAGATCAGTGAAGTGTACCACTCTCGCTGGAATGTTGCAGGGAATAAGTAGACCACTTGAATTCTTTATACACAGTGTAGTAGAAATGGTTAATTCAGTACATGTTGGAACGTTCAGGCTGCTTTAACTGATGAGTACTTTTTCAGAATTGAATCAGCATAAATGGTCCGTTTGGATATATGGGTATTGACTGTGTGGAGAGATCAGCTGCCAGAAATGTAGCCATAGGTTTGTGTCTGACCTTCATTCGAAATGGACAGCTGGAGCGAAGGCAGACAAGACATTCCACACTGTGTGCTTATACAAGAGGACCGTTCCAATGGCCAGGTTACACTGGGTACTCATAGCCTATTGGACCTTGTCCAGACGCCCAGGCAGTTAGTACTTCTAGGTACTGGAGAGTTCACGGACTTTGAGCTAATGATGGCGTGGCTAGGCATCCAGATTGGCACTTGGACACACAGTACAGTACAATACAATACATGTGCTGTGCTGGCGCGTTCTCATTCTCGTCTGCGTTTGAGAGGCCTGGTTTGCTTGGCGCGCATCCCCAAATGGGATTTCCTGAGTTTCACCCAATTTGATTTGTGTCAAATCGCGAACGCACACACAATCAACCCTCCCTCCCTCCTGTCACATGCAAAGGCAGCAGCAGTAGATAAGAGAAGGGAGGGGGGGTCAGTCAGCACTTTGACTTTAGCTGTTCATCAAATGCCACTGGACGCCGCATAGTGGCGACGTGGAACTCCACCTCATATAGATAGGCCACAAGTCTCGATGGTACGACGTAGGCATCCACATGTAGCAAGTCCAAACCTCCATACACGAGGGAGTTTGAACGCAAGCTGATACTATTGATGCTGCTCCCAGTTGCCACTTACTTGCTGTTGCAATTGTGTGTTTGCTGGCATTTGTAGTGACAGTGTGAGCACATGGAAGCAGATTCTCGTTTGTTGGATGTTTCAACCTTTACATATGCGTGTATGTTGGAGCATCCGATCGTAGAAGCCAGTCGGATCATGCAGCATACGTGCGACGGTACGGATCGAGCCAATGGCTTCCATTGCCAAGTCGGGCCTCGGAGCGAACGCTACGGGAGCTCGCGGTCTACGACATTGTCCGCTACCTGTTCACGACAGTGCACATGGTGCTCATCATAAATCCGGCGACGAGGGCGAACGGCAAGTACGCACTGGAGGTCTCTCTGTAGCTCAAGTAACTCTTGCGCAAGAGAAAAGAGAGATCTCATTGGTGACTTTGGATGATTTGTTTCTATTGTGACACTTCGATAAATAACTTTGGACGACACTAACCTCTCGCTACGCTACAGTGAGCTCAGTGTTGCTGGAACGAGAAGATCTCATCGCCCATGGTGAGCGCGCTCGGGTCCAACAGCGGCGGGTCCACGGTCAGCACCGGGTGCCACCAGAAGTCGTTCACGGCCGCGACGGCGTCCAGACCGTCGCACACGTCGATGGGCGACGAGCTGCCGTTACCCATGGCCATGCCACAACCGCTACCCATCAGTAGTGGGGTGCTCATGCTGGCGAACGCTGGCATGGAGTAGTCGAGGCAGTCGGTGAGCGAGTCAAGGTCGCCTTCCAGGAAGTCGCTCATGGACGGCAGGCGCTGGTCCAGCGGCTGAGACTGCGGCTTGGCGAAGAGGCTTTCGGACAGCATGAGGTCCGTGAAGAAGCCTGTCGGCATCGCTGGAGTGAGCTGCACTGCTAGGGGCGCTTGTTGCAGGTTCAGCTGGTGCTGCTGCAGACTGAGGGCCGCGGTGGCAAGTTCGAGAGCGACCTGCTGTTGTTGCTGGCGCTTGGTTGCGCGGGTCGTCGTCATCGCAGAGGACTTGCTCTTGAGCGTGCGCGACTTGCGTGACTTGCGCTTGGTGGTCACCTTCTTGCTCGTCTTGCGCTTCTGCTCGAGACGGCGCTGGTTCTTGTTGGCCTTCTGGCGATGCTCGTCGCACAGATTGTGCATCTCACCATTGCGCTTGAGCGCGCGCGCGTTCCAGCACTTCTTGCTTGGGTATCGGCACGTGTTGCTGGCTTCAGCCACAGGCTCGGGGGTAGTGGGGGAGGCTGGCATCGGCATGTTATATGTTTGCTTGTTTGTTGCTTGCTTGTCGAGTTGCGCGCAAATTCACTTGTGAGCAAGTTGTTGGGCTCTGGCAACAACAAGTTGTGTGTTGTGCTGGGTTGTGATTTGTGTATCCATCGCCAACAACTCAAGTGAGCCCACCGGTCTGCTTCCCTCTTTGCACCCAAAGCCTCACGAGCAAGCGCTCGTGAGCCACAAATTGTCAATCGCTGGGCTCGGCTCTGCACACCGTGCCATCCCACTTCTGGGTTCCAAACCACATGACGAAAAGCCTTGCAAAACAAAAGTGTTGTTTGTACTTGCGTAGGATATGAGCAATTTGTGCGCATTTGCGCAACAAGTCTTGCTTATGTAGGATATGAGGATATCACTCCCTTTTCTGCGCTGTTGGCTATGAAAATTTCCACTTGAATGCCACAAGAAGAGATAGAACAGATGATCAATCAGTTGCGTTGCTTGGCTCTGTGCAGATCCTTGGCTTGCGCTTGTTTGTTTTGCTTGTTTTGGTCGAAAAGAGGGCTTGCTGCTGGTTGTGATTGAAAGCTTGTTTCGCCACGCATGCCAAGCACAAGTCGCAAGTTACATACACGTGAGACTTGCTGAGCGAGTCTTGCTTGCGCGAAAGGCACTTGGTGTTGTTGGAGGGCTGATTTAAGTATCATCGTGACGACAGGTAAACAAATAAAAAAAATCAGCATTGGTGGTGAAGTTTGTGTGGCTGTGAAGCAAAGTCCTCCAGCGCGAGACGACCAAGCACAAGTCGACGAAAGAGAATTTGATTCTCGTCGGTGGATCTTTTGGCGGATTTCCGGGCGCGAGTTTGCAATCAACTTCAATCTGACACGCCTGTTGCTGCTGTTGACATTTCGATGCTGGGCCTTGCTGCTGAGGCTTCGATTGCGCCGGAGAGGAATGCTCGCGGAGAGTGGTTGTCGTTCTGGTATCAAGTGCTCGTGACCAGCTTCGCCACTTCAATACTATTTGGCAAGCAGTGACGCCGAGTCGCTGGGCAGCAGAGAGCTTGTGGCGAACGACAGGGTCGACGCGCAAGCAACGGATGGTGGTGCTGGCAAGTGCTTGGCGAGACCCAGAGCCGAGCTGTACTGATCTAGACCCTAAGCTACGTGTCGCAGCTCATCCCTCTACAAGAGCACACGTATGGCGACTGTGAGCCTTGCGACCAAGCTCTCGCCACAGCGAGCACTTCTGCAGATTAACAGCGACCTGAAGAGTCTTGATACCCAAGTGAACACCAAGTTGCTCCAGTTTGAGCTGGTCGTTGAGCTCTTGTCTACAAGAGATCTCCCGATCCAGAGCTCCGTATCATCGTGTGCTAGCATCAGCGCTGAGCTCGCCCTGGTGCGCGAGCCAAAGGGAGAAGCCAAGTATGGTCGCCTACAAGCCCAGACTCAGTAGTTAGTACAGTCGTGGCGAAAGCCTGTGCTCACTGAAGAAGACATTCAAGACGAGCTAGCAACTGAGACGTGGCTCTCAGAAAGTTCTTGCATTAGCTCATGAAAGGAACCTCAGTCCACTGGCAGCAAACCGAGGCACCAGCAAGATGCCGGAGATGCACAAGATATACAAAGCGTAGGCAGCGCAGCCCCTCCAACTCGACGACTAGGCGCCACCTCAAGACGCAGGGTTCAGCCTCGGTCACCAGCCGCTCCAGCACAGCAGCCACGACGCAGAAGCAGACTTTGAATAGCGCAACGAGAACCAAACCTCAGAGACAATGATATCAGTGGATGCTGAAGATCCTGCTGGTGCTGGTGCCACTCAAGCAGCCTCGTCAGCTCAGTCAGTCCTCAAGCGCAAGCACCTTGATCGAATTATTTCACTATACTATGTGAATGTTCGCCGAGTGTGAGTTTTGAGCCAAGTTGAGCGTCAACATCTCGCACAGGACAGCAGTATTCCAAATGGTTTTTACGTGGTTTTTGCGTCTAGTGTGCACATTTTCGGTGAGCTTCATAAGGCGAATGGTATACCCTATCACATTTTGAGCTCTAGGGTAAAAGCATCTTGAGTCAAACGCATCACATTACTTGGCAGAACCTTGCCTCGCTCAAAGACGAAGCGGCTAAGGCTCGAGCGCCGTCTACCTGCTCTCACTGGTATCATCAGGTGCAGCTAGTATTGAGCAAAGTATCTCTACTGCATCACATCACCAGCCTCAGTCGATGTGCTGGCAGCCGAGAGCGAATCTCTCTCCATGTTAATCGACGGCATCGACGACCGAATTCTTTGCATGATGCCGTGGCTTGTTGGTAGATACTTAGTACTTCTTGTAGGACGTACAAGGCTCGCAGTTGGTGAGCGTGAGCCCATGCCAGGTAAACAAAGGACTTACTAAGAAAGCAGGCAAAGCCACAGCAACAAAAATCAAGACTCTTCATTTCTTTAAAACTTCTCAATAATACATTTTTAAAAACATTCCTAACTTACTAATTACTTGTGCTCTCATCATCTATGCCGAGTTGATCTTCTCCTCCTTGCTGTAGCGGCGGAAGTTCCAGCTCGCGTCGTGTGGACTGCTGGTCGCCGACGACACGCTGCCCGTGGCCAGCGAGTACGGCTGCTGGCAGCGCGGCACGGACGTGATCGGCGGCAGCAGGATCGTCGGTTTCTGGGCGCTGCTGCTGCTACTGCTGCCAGCGGCCGCGGCGGCCAGCAGCAGCGTGGGTGACTCGGTCTTGATGAAGCTCTTCTTGATGAGCGGGATGTGCGACGTGAGCGGCGGCAGATGCAGCATCTGCGGCGAGTGGCGCGACGCCGCGATGGGCGCCAGTTCGTGTCTGCTGCTATGGTGCTGGTGGTGCGTGGGCACGTGGTAGTTGTGGTGCTGCTGCTGGTGGTGTGGACTGAGCGCCTGCGCAGCCGCGTACATGTCGGTGAGGCGCACGCGCATGCGCTTCTCCTGGTGTTCGTAGTGGCTCTCGTGTTGGTGCTGCTGCGGGTGCAGGTGCTGGTGCGGCTGGTAGTCGTGTTCAGGCTGCTCGTCGTCCTTGATGAGGTGGCCGGCCTTGCGCTTCTTGTCGAGCCGGCGCTGGTTGTTGTTGGCCTTCTGCCGGTGCATCTCGCACAGGTTGTGGCGCTCGCCGTTACGCTTCACGGCGCGCTGGTTCCAGCACTTCTTGCTTGGGTAGCGGCACTTGAGCGCTTCGTAGTCTTCGAGGATCATCTTCACAGAGCGACTGACTGGCTGGCGTGTGGGCTTGGACTTGTGCGGCGGACGGCGAAATCTGAAATGAGAGAGCACAACGTGTTGCGCGCTTGATCCGCCGCAAAGTCGACAGGAAATATATCAGCCACGATGAATCCCAGGTGTAGGGGTGGGGGTGGGTTTCCACAAAATAAAAGTGTTATTTTTTGCTTTTTTGTGGCTGCGCTGAGATTTGTCGACTTAAAAAACTCAGAAAAGGAGTTGCGCAACAGCAAATGTATCAGTTTGGAAGCTGTGTCGACTTTGTTGATCCTTGCTCAGAAAAAGGACCCTCTCAATTTTTCTACCCGAATCAGAGAAAAGCCAGTGACAAAGAGAGAGAAATCAGGTTCGCGAAGAAGATGATTTCTCGTGAATCAGACAGAAGAGCGACACTCACTCACACACACACACTCGACTAAAACGACGACGCAGCTTCCAGCTCACCATACAAATGCCCATATTAAAAAATGGCTGCACCCAAAGTCGACACAGGCAACAGAGGGACCAATAGGACAAAGGTGAACCCTTCCTGCTGGATTCTGCGCTGACCACTTTTGTACCATCCTCAAAAACTACACACGGCGATCAAAAAATGCCACAACGCCCAATTATTTCCCAAAATCACCACGAATACATTCTTAGTATTTGACCGCGACGAGGTCTCAATCTCCCTCTTCACGATCCTTCTTCACGATCGCGTGGTACAATGAGAAACCAGGAAGAGATCGGCTCTGCAAAGCAAGCAAATCGGCAAACGCGTTCGTCGTTGGTCGCTCGACTAACTCTGCAAAGAAGCAATTTCCTTAAATCGACAAAAAAACTGCTGGCTCTGATTTGTTTGATCAGGGTGCAAATCAGCACCAGCAAATATCAGTTCCAGATGATATGCACATGTACACAAATCGAAGAGCTTACGTCAACGCTTCTGATTCATGCGGATCTCGTTTTGCTCGATTGCACAAAATCGTCTGCTCGAATCGTGGTGGTTGTGAAAGAATATGCTCTTGAAAGTTCGCGTTTTAGTCCACAGCAAAACGATATATATAACACCACCACTACTATGACTGTGTAAAACAGCATGCGAAGTGCCTACGTAATCATGTCGCTCTTATTCCTAAAACAAAATTTATATATGGGCTAACTTTTTCAGAAACAGTCGACTTAAGAAGCCGTATCCAAATCAGAACCACCGAGTTTCGCAGCGCAGCTACAGTACGAAAACAACAACAAAATCAAACGAAAATATCAAACGGCCGGAATCGTGTTTTAATTGTTGGAGACAAAGAAGAGAAAGAAATCACTTCTCATTTCTCGAAAAACAAGCCACATGAACAGTCGAACCTCTGTGCCGGAATATGGATCAACTGCATTTGCATAATGGCACTTAGCATAGCCATTTGGGCTCTCCCGACCTTGTCCAGACTCATTCTAGGGTTTTATTAGGGGGGCTTTACATGCAATAACATAGCCGTATGGTTGAGAAATGCAAATCGAAACGAGGTTGGTGGAAATCAATGGTATATAAAACTCTATATGTTTGAGTACGTATCTATAACTAGCGTAATAATGCACGTTAAAAGCCTCACATGTTGGACAAGAGGGCATAGTACAACAATAGGAAGTCTCTACATGCCAGCAAATGAGCACATGAGGTGTTCCAAGGTCTATGTCACGTGTTGTTCTGCATGATCGTCATGCAGAGATATTGACGCCTGCCACGTTTAGTAAAACGTAAAGAGTGCGATGAATGTATACTGCAAGGATCCAAATTAATTCATCTGAATGCACTTATCTATGAGAGCATACCTAAGCTGCAAGTGGTGACCGCTCGACACACATTTGTAGCTGTTTTACTGTGAATATGATGGTCTTTCTTTATCCAGATAACATTTATACTACGTTTGTGTATGCTTTGAAAATATACTACGTTTTGTAAAGGGCCAATTTGCCAACAAATCAAGAACACATGCATAATCGCCCTGGGGGTTGCGGTTATCCGTTCTCCCGTTGCTATCCATCTGTGGAGGTTCTACTGTCCTGAAAGTCCATCACTGATATTTTGTTCAGCCAACTCGCCTGAGTTTGCCTGAGATTTTGAAAGCCAAACAAAACAAAACTCAGGTCGCAAGTTTGATTAGAAATCATTCGGAAGAGTGATCCTCTCTGAAATCAGCTTCCATGTTTCGTCTTCTGGCAAATCAGTTGCTTCTTCATGTACGAGAGCAAGTTCATTGAAGATCACTCCACCGCTTAAGTCGACATGTCTGTGCGGTGGTGTGGCACACACACACTAATACTTCCTGCAACAATTCATACTTCTCAAAATTATATCCTGGCTTCAAAGGATCAATTAAACACAAGGTAACAATAATAAACCACTGCTATATGCAATATACTGTTTACATAAATATATGTAACCTTTTGTCATATTGATCAAATTATACAGGTGCCACGATCTTTAGCGAAACGTCGCGTTACTAAATTACAAAGAGCGTCCCACATGACGCACCGAATGGCCACGACGCTCTTGCTGCTGCTGCTTACCTCACTAGCCTCCGTGTCAGTTCGAACTGCAACTGCTGCGCACACCCATGGACGCGTGATCCTGCAGACGCAGGTGCCGATCGTGCACCCGTCGTCGCGCCAGGAGCTCCAGCTGCTGCAGCTCTTCGCGGACGAGGAACCCGTGGACACGCTCGAGAGCTTCCGTCTGCGCTTCCGCCAGGACCGTGCGTGGCGCGACGCGCTCTTGCCGCAGCTTTGTCAACATCAGTACGTGCGCTGTCGACGTGACGTGCCCATCGTGTTCGCCACGGCGATCACGGATGTCCAGGGCGGCCAGCTGGGCGTTCTCGAGATCCTCGAGGGCCAGGAGCCCATCGACGCGCTCGTGGACTTCTCGAGGTACCATGAGGCCGTTGGACGCGAGCAGCGCGTGCAGATCCTGGACGCCGTGTGTCGCCAGCCTGTGGTGCGCTGCACGCGCAGCCGCGCGCTTCTAGTCTCGCAACTCATCACCCAGGACGCGCGCGCCGAGAGCGCGCTGGGCACGCTCGAAATCTACGACGACGAAGAGCCCGTGGACCAGCTCTACCGATTCGTAGTTGACCACGAGCTGCCGAAAAGTGCGCTTCAGCAGCTCATGGCCGTGTTTTGTGGTTCCAAGCGTGTTTTCTGCGCCCGCGATGCGCCATTAGTGTACGCGCGGCCGATCCTGAGCGGCGCGGGCCCCAGTCAGCAGAATTTGGGCCGGCTCATGATCCCTCTGAGCGAAGAGCCAGCGGATGTCGTGCACGCATTCGGTGTCCAGCGTGGGCTTGGCCGTGAGTTCCGCCGCGAGTTGCTCCGCCAGGTCTGTGCCGACAAATACGTCGAGTGCACTCGCGAGGCCGCGCTTGTATTTGCGTCGCCCATCCACGTGGACGACAGCGGCGCGAGCGTTGGTCTGTTCACGATTCTGGAGGATGAGGAACTCGCGGACGCCGTATACCATTTCGCCAGAGAGGCCAACCTCACAGACAATGTGCGCGTCTCGCTCTTCCAGACTCTCTGTGAGCGCGACGGGATCACGTGCACGCGCGGCCGAGCGCTGCTTAAGGAGCTCCCGGTGAGCGACGCGAGGCAGGAGAACGCGCTCATGGGCGTGATCCGCGTCTTTGAAGGCCAGGAGCCTGCGGATATCGTTCACGAGTTTGCACAGCAGCATCAGCTAAGTGACAGCGATCAGCTCGAACTGTTAGAGACGCTCTGTAAGGCTCCAGCGACTCCTGATCGTTCTCTGGATCAGAAAGAGCGCAAGCCTGGCGCTCGGGAAAAGATCATGCTCGTGTGCAACCGATACGCAACCGTGGCGTTCGCAGCACCCGTGTCAGCCTCCAACGGTACGCACCTGGGAGTCCTCGAGGTGCTCGTAAACGAGGAGCCGGCCGACGCGATCGCGCGCTTTGGCAATAAGCACGGGCTCAGCATGGACGAGAAGATGAATATCTGGCGGGCTGTGTGTGACGCGAGCGGCATCCCATGCACGCGCCCCAAGGGACTGATCTACCAGATAGTGTACACGCTACCCGAGAGCAGTGGCGGCGTCCGCGAGCTGCTGGCCTTCATGGATGGTGAGGAGCCCACGGACGTGATCTACGAGTATGGTCAGATGCGCAACCTGACATTGCGCCAGCGCAAGCAGCTGCTCCACGAAGTGTGCACCGAGCCACGCAAGCGACTCAACTGCACGCGCGCTGAGCCGATGCTCGTCAAGATCCCCGTGTGGGAGACCCAGACAAAGCTCATGGGCGACCTCGAGATCCTCGAAGGACAGGAGCCTATTGACATTGTGTACGCGTTTCTGGAGAAGCATGACCTGTTCCAGACCGATCCACTCAATGTGACGCTGCTCGAGACCGTATGTAACAGCACGCGCGTGATCTGCGCGCGCACGAAGCCGCGCAAGATCCTGTTCTCGATGCAGGCGACCTATGGCGGCGTGCAGCACTCGCTGCAGTATGTGCGGCCCGAGAGCGACTGGATTTGCGAGCAGCAGCCTGGCGGCGGACAGAAGTGCGTGCACTACGTTGAGATCTTGGCCAAGCAGTTCTGTGCCACGCACATGTTTGACTGGACAGGCTGCGAACCGCGTATCCTCGACGCGCTCAGGGCTCAGCTTAAGGTCTACGAGACAGCCATGTGGCGCGGCAAGGACCTGTACGCGAAACTCGGGCTCGTCAAGTCGGCGTCACGCGAGGAAATCGACGCGGCCTACAACACGCTCGTCAAGCGCTTCAACAACGAGACCGAGCCGCACAAGTACGAGAAGCTCCGGGAGGCCTACGCGACGCTGAGCGATCTCGAGGAGAAGTACTTCTACGACCTGCCTTGCCTCAAGTTCTTCGGCCTCTGCGGCAAGAAGAAGAAGGACGGTTCGATCTCCATCACGGCCGACTAGCGTTGGTCAGCTTGTAAAATACAAAATGAGATTTGTGAAATTAATCACGTGCGCTCTCATCCAGTCATTTCGTGTCATGTGAGACTTTCGCAACTTCAGCATGAACCATATCTTTTCGTGAAGAGTCGCCACGTGACATTTCGGCAGAAAAGGGCCACTTGGCATATCGTTTGGTGCCAGATGAAGAGCTCAGTTGGAGATTCAATACCAATCATGGCCATGGGCGATGCTGTGGAAGGCGTGCTGCAGACCCAGGCAGTGAATGAGCTCACGAACGCGCGTGCCCTCATCGGCGTCTCCAGTGGTGTGTCGCTCGTGGCCGCAGTCGCGATGCTGCTCTGCTTCCTGGGCTTCCAGGAATCGCGACGCTGTGGCCGTCGGCTGCTTTTCTGTCTGCACTTGGCCGACGCAGGCGCCGCCTGTGCGTGGCTGCTCGTGTTCGCGCAGCCCTCTCAGGCACTAGGCGATGCTGATGTGGGCCTCCTAATCACTGAGGTGGTACCGTCCACGCCATCGCTTTGCTACGCACAGGCGTACTTGCTGCTCTTCTTTATGCTCGCGTCTTTCCTCTGGACCGCGTGCTTTGCGTTCCACCTATTCCAGATCCTCGGCAGAGCTGAGAAGACCCCAGAGCTCTACGAGGGCCGCTACCACCTGGTCGCCTGGGGGGTCCCGCTGTTTACCGTGCTGCATCTGGGGCTCCAGCAGGCGCTCGGGTACAACCTCGTCGGCGAGAGCGGCCTGCCATGGTGCTGGCTGCGCACGTGGAGTGACTATGAGTGGGCCCCCAGCGGTGTGTACTTCCAAGTGAGCATGTTCTACGGGCCCCTGCTGCTTGTTCTGCTGCACAACCTCTCAACGTATCTCTCGCTGCTTTATAAGCTGGTAAGAATGATCACCTACCTTGTGCGTGGGCTGGGACTGACAGTGGTTGTGAACCCAGCAAAGTGATGCTATCTCGACCAAGATGGAGTCACAGATCAGCACACGGATGGTCGGCTACAGCTGCGCGTTCGTCTTCACTATCGTGTGGGGCTTTGTGGGCCTTCTTTACCAGGTGACGAGTCACTTGTGTTGCCTAAGCTCGTCTGGGAGAACCCTTACTGACAGTATCTATGATTTGAGTATCTGTTTCTTGCCCAGGCTGTCACCCCCGAGCACTCGCTGAGCCGCGCGATGCTCTACTTGATGTGCATCTTCACGCCGCTCCAGGTACAAACGAATGCTCTGTCTATCATAGCTCCTCAAGCGTAGTGATTACGTGGGAATGGGCTGTGTCTCCTAGGGCGCGATGAACGCAGTGGTCTATGGCGTCAACAAGAAGGTAAACATGCATCCACAGCCAGCACAGTTATATTCATCTACTCATCACTGTGTACCTGTATCCATCGCCAGCTTCGTCACCGTGTCGCCCACGCCATCTCACGAGTCTTCACGTCGTAGCCTATCGTCTTCTTATAACAACATAGTACAGTACATGAGTCTGTTATCACCATCCGTTTAGAGCGTGTAGTTGTTGTGCTGGATGCACGCGGCTTCCTGGCGCCGTGCCACAGTCGCAGGCACGTTGAGCTGGAAGAACTTGTCCTGCTGGCGCTCCACACGGCTCTCCTGGATCGCGTTCTTGACGGCGAAGAGCACGCTCATAGCCAGCGCGTAGGGCGGCTCGCCCGTAGCCTTGGAGTTGAGCACGCCGCGCTTCGTGAACGCGTTTTCGAGCAGCGTGACCTTGAGCTTCTCGGGGATGTCCTTGGAGCACGGCACCTTGTACTCCCATGTACCCTGGGTCAGCAACTCGCCGCTCGTCTCCGCGTACACGACGTCCTCCTGCAGGAAGAGCCCCATGCCCATGACGAACGCGCCCTCAATCTGCCCAATGTCGATCGCCGGGTTCAAGCTGATGCCGCAGTCGTACACGAGCTCCGCGCGCAGCACGTTGATCTCGCCAGTGAGGATGTCCACCTCGACCTCGGAGCACGCCGCCGCGTAGACACAGTAGTCAAATATATCGGGCTGCTTGAGGCTGTGGAACGGCTGCGCGACTGCGAAAAGCCGGATGCCCGCGGCGTTCGCGAGCGCCACTCGCTCCGCCCAGGGTTTGTGTGGGTTAGCGTCGTCGATGGGCTTCATGAGGGACTTGAGCTCCTTGCAGCAGGATCTAGAAGGGTTTAGGGTAGATCAGCTCAGTTAGTTCAAAGGTCAGTTCTATAATTCAATTAGGATACCTATATGGACGTACAGGATGGAGTTCACGACCGACTCAGACGTGCTCGAGCCGCCCGTGGCCTCGCTGTTGGGCGTCTTGTCGGTCGACGTCGCGCGGACGCTGATGAGATTCATGTGAACTCCAAGTGCGTACGCACAGGCCTGGGCGGCTTTTGTGTGGATTCCCTATTACAACAAGGCGTCTTGTGAGCCACACGAGCTCAGGAACAGCGAAAAATAAGAGGGGGCGTACCTGGCCGATCTCGCAGCCGCCGTGGCTGATCATGACGCTGCCGTCGCCAGCAAAGATGGCGACCTTGGAGCCGTCCTTGCGGCCCGAGTAGGTCATGCCGTACTTGGTGGGTGTGACCGCGATGCCACGCTTTTTCCACTTGTTGTTCGAGTTGAAGAGCGCATTTTTCTCCTCGCGCTGCTCTACGCGGGACGAGACGATGAGTCGGTCCCAGACCTCTTGTAAGCGCACCTCGGTCAACACTTGCTGGAACGGTGTCTTGTCGCCCTCCTTGTACAGGTTGCGCTCCTGGACCCACTTCATCGGCAAGTCCAAGTGCGTCGCCACGTGGTTAAGCGCCGCCTCGACGAGCATGAGCGCCTGCGGCACGCCCGGCGCCCGGTGCGACGTGCACGACTGCGTGTTGGTCAGGTACAAGAAGCCCTGGCACCGGAAGGATGGGATGTGGTACGCCGAGTCGGACCACTGCACGGCCATCGTGGCGTTGCCTATCGAGTCCCAGACCGAATAGCCGCAGTCCACGTGCAGCGCCAGGTCGAGCGCGTGCACGTAGCCTTCCTTGTCAAAGCCGATGGTGTACGTGCCCTTCATGTTCTCCCGGCCGCCCACGAGGCGAAAGTCCGCGCTCCGGTCATTCAGCACGCGCACAGTACACCGGTGCTTCTGCGCCGCGAGGGCCGCCGCTGCGGCGTTGATGACGCAGCGTGTGAGTTTCCCACCAAAGCCGCCGCCAGCACGCTGGACCTTGACATTGAGCATGTTGAAGTGGACGGCGAGCAGACTCGCGACATTCTGCTGCACAAAGACGGGGAACTGGGAGGACGTCTCGATGAGGAGGACGCCCCCTTCCTGGACACTTGCGATAGACACCTGCGGCTCCATGTAGAAGTGCTTTTGCGCCCCCAGGAAGAGTTCACCAACGAGCTGGAGAGGGCTCTCGCTCAGCTTGGCACGCACGTCCGGGTCGCCCATGACGAGCGGGTCATCCGTACCCAGCGTGTTGGCCTCCATGGCCATGTCGATGTTCACGATCGGCTCGTTCTGGTTCTTCCAGCGGTCCTTCGCCGGTACGTCTCCGTACGTAACTTTACAGACTGCGACGGCCTGCTCAGCGATCTCCTGTCTCGTGGCCACAATCACGCCAATCGGCTGGCCAATGCAGCGCACGATGCCGCCGACTGGTACGAAGAGCGGCTCGCCGTTCACGCCACCAGACACATCGTTCGTGCCTGGGATGTCGGCCGACGTGAGTATATCAACGACCCCCGGGAGCGCTCGTGCGCCGCCACCCTCGTCGATCACCAGCAGCTTGCCCAACGCCGTGCGGCTGTAGAGGATCGAACCGTAAAGCGCGCGCGAGTTAAGCTCCTTGTCGGCGACATACTGGGCCTCACCAGTGACCTGCCAGTTGGCGCCAATCTTCTGGATCGGCAGCGAGACTGGACCAGTGGCATCGCTCGGCTTGAATGACTGAGTGCCTGAGGACACTCGACGACTCAGGCGGCTGGACGCCGAGGCCACGGTTGGGTCCGAGAGCGTGTTAACCTTAATGGAGGCCACGAGCGTCTTGTAGAGTAGGTTCTTCATCGTCACGAGCCGAAAAGCCTGGGAGCCAAAGGCTTCACTGGCGCCAAGGGTCTCGACGTCCTTGTCCAGCTGCTCCATGGCTCCAGTCATCGTCGCGGGCGTGATGCTCTTGCCGATGAGCGCTTTCTCAGTCAGTTGGAACCTCGCGGGGTGGGTGCACACGCCGCCGAACACAACGCGGGCTTTGGTGACTGTACTGGGCGTCTCGTCGGTCTTGAGCCTCATCCAGATCGCGCAGTTGACGTGCGAGTGCGCGTTCTGGGCGCGCTGGGCGACCTTGTAGCACTTGAAGATCTCGCTCCGGTGCGCCTGGACTTGTCGGTCGCCGTCAAAAGTACCGGCAGGGGTTGCGATACTGTACAGCGGAAGGTTCATCGACACGATGAGCGCGAACTCCGCGACCGGTTTGTTCAGATACTCCTCAATGCGCACTCCCTGCTCCTTCTTCTGCTTGTCGTTTACGAGCGTGAGCGTGGCACCAAGGCCCATAAGTCCCACAGCGATGTCTGACACGAAGCTCGGGTGCTGTCTACATAGACTCAGGTTGCCGGCCCATGTGCCCGAGTTGCGCACCTGATTGTTCGCGACCCGCTGGACGAGCGTGCCTAGCTCCGTGAGAGCCTCGCTGCCGTCGCCGTTGTAGCTCTGCAGGAACGTCAGCAGAACGTTGATCGTGACGGCGGCGCCGACCACCGCGTGACCCTCGTCTTCGTGGATAGCAACGCTCTTGAGCTCGGCGATGTAGTTGAGCTCGATCTGCACGGGCTTCTCATCGGGCCGGTTGTACGGCGCAGTGTTGTTGTAGTACTTGCTCACACCGTAGGCCGTGCGCCCGCCGATGAACATGACATCGTGGGCGTCATTCCCGTCCTGGACCGCCTCGAAGAGCTGCTCGAGCGTCAGTGGGCGGTACCACTTTAGCTTCTTCTGCTTGTCTTCGAATTTGAGTGGTCGCGGCTCAAAGTTGACGATGAAATCCGAGGGCTTGTCATCCTGAACTGCGTGGCACGCGGAGTCGTCGGCCGCGTAGTCTGGCTTGTGTGGGATGAGGTCCTCCAGGTCCAGGTACTTGCTGCACGCTGAAGTTGATGCTGAGAGCTTGGTGCATTTTCCCTCGCAGATGGTCTTGCGGCCGCTCTCGACGTCCTCTGAGTCGATCAGCTGCCAGTCCTCAAAATGGTCGCACGTCTGCAGCAGCTCGAGATGGTGATTAGCGCTCGCGCTACAGCTCGGCACTGGCGACTGGCGCTCAGTACCTTTGCTGACAGCATCACACTCGTTATCGTCGTCATATTCTAGCTGCAGCGAGTCTGAGATAGCGTCCCTGTCGACTGCGAACGAGTGGAACGCTTCGAAGATCGGCCGGTAGCCCGTGCACCGGCACAGGTTGCCGTCAAAGTGGTCCTCCACGACCTGCTTCGTGAGCTTGCTGCGCTTGTCCAGGCTGCCGTCGTGTTGCCGCAGTAGCTCGTACATATTCATGACCCACCCGGGCGTGCAGAAACCACACTGCGTACCATTGGACTTGGCCAGTCTCGTCTGCACGTCGTGGAGACTCATGACCGTCGAACCGATGCCCTCGACAGTCGTCACGGCGATGCCGTCGAGCGCGCACACGGGGAAGAGGCACGCGTTCACTGCGCGATACACCACGTCGTGTGCCTTGCTAGGCTCTGCTTGCTGACTGCCATGAGGCGACGAGGCGACGTGGTCGAGTGGCCGGTTGCAGAGCATGACCGTGCAGGCGCCGCAGCCGCCCTCACCGCACGAGAGCTTCGTGCCCGTGAGGTGCGCCTGGTCGCGCAGGAATGTGATGAGCTTGAGCTGTGGATCTGGGTTGCGTAGCTCCATCGCGCGCCCATTGAGCGTGAACGTGACGACGTCCGCCCACTCTGACGGCGCTGGCGAGCTCGTCATATTGAGTTCTTCCTTTGGCAGACCTCCGGAAAAAAAATGGGAGAACAATAAAGATTTTTTTGACTAGCAAGAGTGATGTGCATGAGTGCTGGTGATTGCGTGATAGGCTGTCAAAGTCCGCCTTCACATAGGAAAGCCGATTCAGAAAGCGCACTCCCAGTCATTCGTGAGTCCAATATTTTGATTGGTCTCGCCATTGCGTCATCACACTCAGCATCACACGACGAATGGATACGAGCGGCGGCGCCCATGTCGCGCGCTTCCTAACGCTGCGCGAGCGCCAGCAGCTGCGCTGCGTGTGCAGGCGTTGGCTCTTCACATGCCCGTGGCTGCAGTTCGTCGGCGGCGTGCAGCCTAGCAAGTCCGTATGGAACCTCGAGAGCAGGCGCTTCCGTCACGTGTGGCACACGTACATGTACCGCGAGAGCGAGCAGCTCCTGCCGCATGTGCTGCGTCGTCTGCCGCGCGTCGAGAAACCGGACACCGAGGAGCTCAAGAAGGGACTCTGCGCGTCTACCAACACGGGCGTGCGGCCATCGTTCGTCAATGCGCACGCGCGCTCCGGATACATTCAAGCCAAGATGAACCGCTGTGGCAACCTGCCCAACCTGCTCATGACTGAAGAGCTCAGCGAGCTGCGCTCCGAGATCTTCCGCGTCGCAAGTGAGCGCAGACAATGGACGATCGCGCTCTACGGTGGCGGCCCGGGCTTCGATACTGCAGGCCTCGTGCTGCTGCGCAAGTTCCTACGCGCCGACGAGGTCTGCTTCCACACACACGTGTATGACAACGAGCCTGGGTGGGCGTCGGCGGTCACGGCAGTGCAGCAGGCGCTACGCGAGGTGCACGGCGACAACTCGACCTGGTGCTTCAAGAGCTGCGACATCACACTCGACGTCAACGACGCAGTGAATGCGGCGGTGCAGCATGACGTCGCCGAGATTCAGCTCTTCGTGTTCTCGTTCGTGTGCGTCGAGAACTTCCAGCTGCTACAGCAGAGCAGCTTCGCGTTCCTGCGTTCGCTCTTCCGCGACGCGCGCGATGGCAGCGTATTTCTCTTCACGGACTCGACCCACCGACTCTGGCCACTCATCTACGACGAGGCCGTGCGCGTCCATGGGACGCAGTTTCGCGCCTGGACGCCCTTCGGCCGCGGCTGCCACTACGCGCTCGTGCTGCAAAAGCTGCCATCGGGAGCTCAAGGCCCTAACGGCACGTGTCCGTTCTTCGCACAGGCAGTGGCCAAGCTCGCGCTCTTCCGACGGCACCACCACGAGCAGTGGCGAGACCGTGGCAGTGCCGAGAACAACGAGCTCCATTAGCTCTGTGTATAGTGGTGATCAAGATACAGAGGTGCGGTATAGAATAAATGTATAGTTAGTGTATAGTCAGTGTATACTTCATTCGTACTTAATCGAACATAGTTTTTCCAGCCAGAGCCGCACATTCATTCCCACTCGCTCGATCGCAAGAGCTAAAGTTAGGAAGGTAGGACGTCGCTGTGCGTGCGTCTGCGTCCATTCCGCCGCCGCGAGAAGAAGCAGAGAAGACTGGAAGGTGTGTACATGTGTGCTGTGTGTATGTGCACATGTGTGTATGTGTGTGTGTGGTGCTGGGGCGCTGGGGATTTGGTGTGCGACGTGCCGGAGGGGGGGAAACATTCGTTGCCCTTTTGCGACTGGGTGGCTCTCCGCCGCGCATGAATGACAGAGGGGGAGCGCTGAATGGCGATGAGGACGAGTGCTGGCGCTGACAGGTGTGTTCAGCAGCAACGTGTGACGGGGGATGGCGTCGTTCCGACGTCGGCTTCAGTTTGCGGTGTGGGTGCCGCAACTGACTCGTTTTGATTTGTTTCATTCCGTTGGCTCTGATTGAAAGCAGCAGTCTCGTCTTCTCCCCCTGTGCATCGCGTCGTCTCCAGCGTCAGCATAACCTCCTCGTCCTGTACAGTACGCGCAGATCTCTGTTTGGTTCTCACTCATGTGTGTATTGTATGTTGCAACAGATAGTCCACCGACGCTTAAAGAGAAGACAAACAAAGTTAGAGGAGAGATGGCGCTGCGTTTAAGTGACCACGGGCCGGATAAGCCAAACGGCGTGGTCGACGAGCTGTCGATTGGTGGCGAGGTCGCGGCGATCGACCTGCACCATGAGTACGCCGCCGTGTTCAAGAAGGTGCTCGACGTGGAGAACCCGATCGTGACCGCGACGCTCGTTAACATTCTGAACGAGGACGACGCGTGCGCGCTCTTTATCAGCTACATCACGCGACTCGCGGGCGTGCGCGAGAGCGACGACCACATCCTCAACGGCCCCACGGAGGTCACCAGCAAGAGCGGCGACGTCGTCGAGGTCCAGGAGCGCGAGACAGTTGCCGTTACGGGCGACCTGCAGAAATCTTTCCGCGCAACCATGTTGCTCACGAACGACGATACGTCGGACGCGCTCATCACGTTCCTGCCGCGCAAGAGCGCGCTCATCACCAAGTGCATCTTCCCCGTGTTCCAGAAGAACTCGCAGGGCAACCTGCGCCACGCGAGCCGCGTCATCGACTACCTGCTGCGTATGTACCTGGACGACGTGTACGACGTTGTGGGCCGCAACGCCGCGACGGCGAAGCGCTACATGGGTGCGATGCTCGACCACGTCGAGCACGCGTGCGTCGCCGAGGTGTTCCTCACGATGGTCTGCAAGCCGCACAGTGCGGCGCTCATGCGCTACTACGCATGCTCGCCGCAAAAGAAGTGGACGTTCTTCCGCTCGCTCTCGGAGTGGAAGCTGTTGCTCGTGCTCGCCGAGCACGTGTACAGCACCAAGTACTCGGAGGCGCATAACATTGGCGCGGCGGACGTGTTTGTGGAGCTCCTGGATCGCCTCGCTGCCGATGACAATGGCGGACTGCTGCTGCAACCGGCGTCGTACTGTCCGGAACTCCTCGAGGGACTCGTGAGCGCCGCCGTGGACACGAGCGCCTCGCGCTCGATTGGCCAGCGCACGGGCGCGATGAAGTGCCTCTTCCGGCTGCTGCAAAAGAGTACGAGCGAGAAGGTCCAGGGCCCGCCGACGAGCCCGTACCAGTCGTTTGGTGGCACGATCGTCAACTTGGTGCCGAACCAGCTCGCGCCGCTGCGCGAGCGCATCTTTGAGCTCATGGAGAAGCACATGGACAAGATGCTGCGGTACCTCGTGGACAAGTACGAGGACCAGCAGAGCATTGAGATGGACCTGCAGTCAAGCAAGCCGCTCCCCGAGAGCGCCGTGCGCCACACGGGGTACGTGGTCAAGGTGCCGTTCACTGAATTCCGGCTGACGCTCGTCGAGGCGCTCGTCGAGGTCGTGGCGCACAACCCGAGCAAGCTCGGTGAGCACTTTGACGCGAACGTCTGGCGCGTGCTTGTGTCGTGGTTCTTCGAGTACTCCCACAACAACCTGTACCACGCGTCTTTCTACCAGTTGCTCTTCATCGCTCTGCGCACGGACAACCAGGTGACGCTTGAGGCGCTCGTAAAGAAGCAGAAGCTCGTGACGTCGCTCATCGAGCACTTCCGCCACGACGGTGTGGGCGCGAGCAACCGCGGGTACATCCTCCAATGCTGCAACGCGATCCGGCTCCAGGCGGCGTCGCAGTCACCTGACGCATTCCTGCGGAACTTCCTCCAGTCGCACACGACATGGCGGAATTTTGAGCCCGAGCTGCGCGCAATCACTACGCGCGCGTGCGTGAGCGGCCTCGGCTTTCACGTCCCGCAGATGAACCGCCCCGGCGGGTACCAGAAGGACTCGTGGCAGCTGCTCGGCGGCGGCAGCGACGACGACGAGTCCGGAATCGACCACGGCTCGGAGTTTGCTCGCTCGCTCGGGTTCATCGATGACGTCGCATGGCCCGACGAAGACGGCTCGGATAGCAACGCGAAGAAGAAAAAGAAGAAGAAGAAAGGCGGCAAGAAGAAGAGTAACAGCAGTCATCATGCAAACGGTACTGATAGCGAAGGCTCAGCGGCACATGACGAGGACGAGGAGGAGATGTCGGACGTGTCGTCATCATCGGCTGTAGAAGTAGGAGTTGCATCGGAGAACGGCGAGGAGGCGTCAAGCAGCAATGGCAGTATAGACGAAGATGTTATGATGAACTCGTCGTCTTCTGGTGCCAACGGCAGCAGCACGCGTGGTCCGCAGCAGTCGCCCAAGAAGCCCAAGAAGAAGAAGAGCAAGGGCAAGAAGAAGTAGATAGAAGAAGACAACGCCGCGTTCGTCTGATCTGATGGCCACAATGTCGCGTGTGGATGGACACACTCCCTCCCGTATGAGGCGAGTGACTAGAAGAAGATGAGCTCTACGCGAGAGAAGCGGAAAACGATGCGCACTGGGCTGCCATCTAGGCCGGTCGCTCGAGGCTTCTCATTGTGTCAAAATATTAGCCACACTGCTGCGAGAGAGGTTTGTATTTTGTCTGCATCCTGGCTCGTGATGTGTGACTTTGGCTGATGTTCAGGACAGCAACACAAGCAACTCGAGCCAATGTACGATTGCGTTCATTTATGGTCTGCTGGTCGTTCAAGTACTGCAGCAAGTTGATGATATTTTTCGAGTGACCTGCCACTCGGTGAGAAGAATGAGGTGAAAATGAAACCTCTCGCAACCTTTCGCGGATCTGGATGTTGTGGCCAATGTCCAACGCGCTTGGTGGCCGCAAGAAGCAAATTTCAAGACGGAAGGCGAGTCGTGTGGGCTGCCGCGCTGCTCGTTCATTAACCATTTGCCACCTATCTGATAGCGAGGACCGTACTAATCATGGCGAGGCGCAAGTCCAAGAGCCGAGTACCAGCGGGTGCTGTGAGCAGGACTCCCAGTCGCGAGGACCAAAGCCGAGCCCTCGCTACAACTACAAGTATCGACATCCCCACAGAGGAGTATCGTCTGGGTGAGGCTGCGTTGCTTGTGACTGGAGCCACACCGCCGAGCACCAGCGACTCGGCTCCTACTACTGATCCTCCGCTCACCAAGCCGCCTCATGCCTTCGCACTGGATATTGATAATGTCCCAACCGCCAGGTCAGCCCAGCCAGCGATGCCCACGCCCATGTCGCCGCGCCACGACCCGCAATTGGGTGGGTACCCTCCGGACTGCGGCTCCCGGGAGCTCAAGTACCTGTCGTTCGCCAAGGTGCTCCATGACCGCGGCCAGACGCACCCGATGCGGTACTCGACGACCGAGTTCGACTCGTTTGGGAACCCAAAGCCGCAGATGTATCCATTGAGTACGGACTTTGGCGCGCACGCGTTCCACCGACTGCCGACCGACTCGTTCGTGCTGAGCCAATACGGCGTAGGCATGAACTTGTACTTCAAGTACCTCAAGGTTATGACGTGGCTCTTTTTCTTGCTCGTGTTGCTCAGCGCGCCCGCGCTCGTGATTTACATCGTCGGTGGGAAAGGCTCGCTCGCCGAGTTCAAGGTGCTCGCGAAGCAGAACCTGCCAATGATCCTGGGCATGACGAGCATCGGCCACCTCAAGGAATCGAGCAGTCTCTGCGACCAAGTGGTCGAGGGCGGCACGCTCTCACTCACGTGCCCTGCGGGCGAGATCGGCTTCATCAAGGCCGTATACTCGACGCAGAGCTCCCAGGGGAGCTGCGACTGTCCTGAGGTGAACAATGTCGCGGCTGGGTCGGGCAAGTGCCGTGGCGAGCCCGTGCGCTCGTGTTCGTCTACGTTGTCGTCGTGCACGCAGAGATGTCCAGAGGACGGGTACGGCTGCTTCCTGGGCGTCCACCCAGTCTCCAAGTGGGCCTGTTGCGCCAAGGCACTCAACAATATCACGCAAGCCCCTGACTTTGACGGCATGCGCATCAGATCCACTCAAGGCTGCACGTCGGGGGCGATCCAGACTATCGTCAACGGACTCTGTCTGGGCAAGAAAAGTTGCGCCATGAGCGTGAGCGAAGAGCTCATCTACGGCTGGAAGGCGGACGAAGTCTACGAGACTTTCTGTCTGAACGACACCGACAGGAAGCCCGGAGTCATGTGCAGCGCCGGCATCAACGACATGAGCGACTACACTCAGTGCACAGGCGACAGCAAGCGCAGCCTCATCGTCTACGCGCGGTGCTTCACGACACGCATCGACCTGTCGAACGAGTGGAGCCTCAAGATCGTCGGCTGGGACTCCATCAGCGTAAACTCGACAGGCTACTATCTTCTGTATGAGCGTTCTAGCTCAGATAACTGACATTGTATGTGCGGTATGATGGCAGCGGCAGGAGTTTCTGGGCCTCGCAATTGGCTGCGACATCGCGTGCAGCATGTGCTTCTTCTTCATCGTGATCTGGATGAAGCGCAAGGAGCGCGAGAACGTCGCACGCATCACGAAGAACCAGATCAAGGCATTAGACTACACAGTGCAGCTCGTGCACCTGCCACGCCACAAGGACGTCAGCAAGCTCCGAGAAGAGGTACCCACTCGTCTTGATTTCCAGTCCGTGGCTTGCTGGGGTCTTGTTTTTAAGTGTCCAACCTGTATGGACAGATTCGCTTGCACCTGGGGAAGTTGCTGAGCGAAGCGCCCCGGTATACCACGGACATGGACCGCATCCGCATCGCCGACATCCAGTTCGGCATGAACACGTCGGGCCACCTCGAGCTGCTACGCAACCGCGGCGTGGTCGTGCGTCGCCTCGACGTCGCGTTGCAGCGGTTCGAGAAGCTGCGCGTGCTCTACGGACGCATCTCACAGCGAATCTTTGAACGGCGCTGCAAGCGCCACGAGAGGCGCATCAAGCGCTTGGAAGTCAAACTTATGCGCCACAACGCTCGCCTCGATCGCTGGAACGCAAAACACAAGGAGCGCGCGTCGATCCAGGCTGTGACGGCGTTCATCACATTTGAAGAGGAGGAAGGGTATCATCGATGCCTCGCCGAGTACCCGGACCTGGGTTTCATCTACCGGCTCTTCCAGCCGCGCGTCAAACGCCTGAGGGGCAAGCGGCTGCGCTTCCGGCCGGCGCCAGACCCGACCGATATTGTCTGGGAGAACCTCCATTACCCCTACTGGAATCGTCTCCTGCGTCAACTGGTGCGTGTGTGTATTAGCAGGGTGTTCGTGCCTGTCCACTTGAAAGGGACATTTTCCTGATCGGTAACGTCCATTTTCTGTTCAATCTTTATGTGGACGCTAACTGTAACTCCAGATCGTCGCGCTGATCACGCTGGCCGTGCTGTTCGGGAGCTTTATTCTGATTTTCCTCGCCAAGCTGCAGAAAACCAAGCTCGAGCGCGAGTTTGGACGCCCGACGAGCTGCCCCGCAGTGGTCACGAAGGCCAATGTGGTCCAGGACGAACTCGAGAAGCAGACGGGCCTCGTGCCGTACAAGGCGCTTGTCGAGTGCTTTTGCAAGAACACGCTCGCAACCGAGTCCTTCGCGGCCATGTCGCGCGAGGTATTCGTTTTAAACGCCGAAACGGGTGAGCGGGCGTTCTACTGCAAAACCTGGGCCACGTCGTTCGTGACGACGCAGTTCTTCTCGTTCTTGTCTGTGCTCATGGTCGTGTTCATCAATGTGCTGCTCGCCAAGATCCTCAACGTACTCGTGGGCATGGAGAAACACCACACCGAGTCGAGTCAGGTCGTGTCGCGCGTCACCAAGGTCTTCCTTGCGCAGTTCTGCAACACGGCGCTGCTCATGGTCGTGATCAACGCCAACCTTGACTACTTTCTCAGCGACAGCAGCAACAAGTTTGCGCTCAGCTCGCTGCCGATCCTCAATGGCAAGTACAGCGACTTCACGCCCGCGTGGTACAACGACGTGGGCGTCGCACTCATGCTCACGATGATCATCAACACGTTCAGTCCGCATGTGTACGTGGTAGTCAATTACGTCGCGCTCGAGCTCCGCCGGTTCTACGACCGCGGCTTTTCCTTCGACTACACACGCACGAAGCAGGACACGCAACGCGACCTGGATGCACTTTACCGCGGGCCAAAGTTCGACCTCGCGGCACGCTACGCGCAGACGCTCACGTCCATCTTCATCATCTATCTGGTAGGCCTTCCGTTTATTGATTGTGCATAAACATTGGCTTGAGGTCGCTGACTTGTGTTGTTGACCTTTACTGATTAGTTCTCGGCTGGGATGCCGCTGCTCCATGTCGTGGGCTTCTTCGCGATGCTCATGACGTACTGGGCCGACAAATTCAGTGCGTCAACTAATTCCGAGTTTTTCAGCCAGTCATTTATCTACCAGGGACTAACTGTGTGTTGCTTGCTGCTTTATGCATCGAATCCAACAGCGTTCCTCCGCATTGCAAGGTCGCCGCCACTCTATGATAGCAAAGTGGCGAGCGCTGCCGGGTCGCTGCTGCCCTACGCTGTACTGCTACACTCGGTCGTGGCCATGTGGATGTTCTCGAACGAGCTCATCTTCCAGTCGGTACGGCCATCATCAGCAGCCTTCGCCACCTGCACTACCATGGCTAGGTACTGATTGATTCCTACTTGTGACCTCGTTCTTTACAAGCCTGGAGACATTGCCAGCGAACTCGAAGCGACTTCCGGCTCGAGTGAGATCGGGGACGACATCCCGAGCTTCAACACGGTTCACGGCGAGATCTGGGCGCGCATCACGCGGCCGCAGGTGGTCGTGCTCTTCGGTTTCTTCGTGGCCTTCTGCCTCATCGTGCTTGTCAAGATCGTGCTCTTCGAGTACTTTCCGTCTGTGCTGCAGAGCTTCTGCCCGATGCTCACGCGGCTAATGCAGAAGTCGCGCGAGGCCAAGGGCATCCCCAACTACTTTGACGCTATTGCCACGTCTGTGCTCCGGGAGAAGCTCGCGGACCCGCGCGTGAAACTCGCGATGCGCGACAAGTTCCTGGCCGTGCTCGAAAAGCGCGAGGCGCTGGGCTTGGGCTCAGGACTAGGCTCGGGCTCTCCAAGAAGACGCAATCGACGCTCGGTCTCAGCCGCCGAGCAGTACAGTGAAGCGCACTGGATCGTGGGCTGCGTCTCGTACGGTGCGTTCCTGGGCTACGCGATGTAACTTGGTGGATATATTGGATTTCTGATCTCGCTGGACGTGCCTCTGATTTTATATGATGTAGCTATCAGCGACAACAAGGAGTACGTGGACCAGCTGGCTATTGACTCGCAGTTCTCTGACGGAATCAGCGTCGAGGACATTTTCTGCAAGGACTCTGAGAAACCCGCCGCCGTGGGCCAAAGCGACACGTATTTGGTCTCGCAGCTCAGCGTATTCTAGAGGTGATTCGCTGCTTATCACTTCGTAAAGGAAGCCACCTCGTTGTGAGTGGGTTCAGGAGCAGTCATGCGATGTCCAGAAAACGTAATCGATAAAACGTGAATTGATTCATTATCATTAGTTTGGGCATGAAAATGAACGAGATAATGTTCGACCCCATGTCCACGAACATGAACAACGGCATGTACCAGCACGCGCAGCAGCACGGCTATCACCCGCATGTGGTGCTCACGGTCACCAAAGAAGTACACAGTCACGACGAGCAGCTGAGCTGCTCGCTTATCGTGCTTTCGAGCCAAAACACAATCATGCCGTACCGTAGCACGAACGCTGGTGACGAGTATGCGGCTGTTCATGTGTGCGCCATGTCACCCAGCAACCAAGCCAGCATTGGCACTCGTGCGACTATCTAGCTCAAGCAAGTCTGAACGCGTAACCGACGCGTTCTCCAGAACCAGTCATTGGCTGCGTGTCTTTGTCGCAGTAGCTCAGGCCACCAATGCGCATGTTAGCAAGAACTCTTGAATTTCCCAACAATCAAGCGTACGTTTGTTTGTTTTGGTCACCTCTCAAGCTCCAGAACCATCTCCCGGCTTTCATTTTTTTTTTTTACCAAACAAGAAGAATATCGTCGCTTCCGACCCTTCCCGACTTCACGCGCGCCTCAGCGGGATTCTCCTGTAGTGCCAAGAAAAGATCGGCATCATCGAAGACATTGAACGCGCTATCGAAGCTAGCAAGGTGTCGGCAGACACGGAAGAGACTAAGCTCGAGCGCGAGCTGCTTGGAGGGCAGCTCAAGCAAGAAGCTTCAGCGTACGAGACGCTCACAGAGCGTCTCGTCGCATTTGTTCCATGGTGGAAATGATGCAGCCGGTTGTACTCCCAGCGTAACACGGGGCGACAACGCCATCCAGCTTCCCAAGTCACTTCCATCAAGCACTATTGCACCCGCAGCAGCAGCGTCCACGACGACCGTACACTATGCCGAGCTTCCGTGAGGACGTCCATGATGTCTCAAGGATCTGCACGCTTTTGTCGAAAACTTCGAGGCCTCGTGCGCCGCTAATTGCGTCCCCATGGACTTTTGGGCATCGTTGCTTTCAACAACGTGCGTGTGCAGGAGACGCGCTTTGTCGAGCCGATTGCTCTCCCTGGCAAACCATAGGGTGAGGATCGGCGCCAATTCCTAGAGCACTTCTACTCGCCCCACATTGAGTCGGCGCGCCTGACGGAACTCATCAACTGCAGCAAGAGAGGCAACAGAAGCGTGCAAGAATTTAGCGATCGATTCACCTACTTGATGGAGAAACGCAGAGTCAAAGCGTTGGACAAAGGCTACAAGCAGCTCTTCGCACAGAAGCTTCAGCACTGCAGTGTGCTCTTGTGGACAGCAGTTCTTCAATTCAAGGTCGCAAATCCGTATTGTACAATTTCGACATGGTGTCTGTCTCTGTGAAGCATTCGGCAGCGCTCCAGACGCAACTCTACCCTCAGCGGCCCACCATCGATCACTGTTCACGAGACTCCACCAATCAGCCGAAGAACCGCACCAACTCGGCTCGCACGGCTGGTTTTTGTGCACTTCACAAGACACATGACCATGCAACTGAACATTGTTGTGCTCGACAGGCAGCACAGCCAGTCGGCAAAGCACCATCGACCGGGCTTCATGGTGTTGGCAGCAGTGACGCTCCAGGCAAGAAGGATCTCGTCATGGTAAAGTGTTTCGAGTGCGGCAACTTCGACCACTATGCGAACAACTGCACCAAGGCTACCATCAGCGCCGCTGTAGGCATCGCTGTGAACGTACCTGACTCCAGCGACGGCTTCTATGGCTTTGGCGAGAACAACCTTGCTGCTGTGATGATGTGGATGCCCTTTTCGCACTTCTTGTACATGTGGGAACAGATCCGGACTGTAGTAAGCGATTCTGGGATCTCAAGAGTTCGAGCCAAGGGTGGGCAATTCACATTGCACTTCGCTCAACGATCTTTTTGTTTTTCGGTGTAGATTCAACACCTTTCAGGCGAAACTGGTTCGACCGGAGTGTCGCCGTACACAACCCAGGCGTCATGTCAACTCCAAGATTTCTGAAGGATCTGGAGGACGGTTGGTCAATTATAAGGTTTATCTCAAGATCTGGGGTCAATTACCGAATGGATAAGACCTGGATGTCAACTAGGACCCTGTGCTCTTCGGACAGGTGCTAGGAGGGAAGATAGATCCAACCTCAACCAGCGGAATCAATATGGAACTTTTTCTCTTCCGAGATTTCCCAGGAATAATCTTTCTTCAGAACAAACCAGATGGGACTTCCCAATTCTTTCGGGACCTTTCGGGATTTTCTTTGGGACGCTTCACTCAAACGACGAGATGATGATCGCTTCTCAGCTCAATCTCACGCTCAATTGTCAAGTATATTAGCACTCTTTTGATTAAATACAATATGGAATGCACGGCACTATCGATCCTCTCACACGCAGAGGCACCGAATTACACTTATGCAGGTTGGATTTTGGTTGTGAAACCTCAATCCACACGCTAATACGCAGACGAGAGCCTATACGCTGTCTCGTACGCTTGCTGTCGCCGCTGTGAAGGGTAAAGTCGATGGTCGGAGTCTGGGGGGCTGGCAGGTCTGAGCAATTGCTGGCAAATTGAGAACTTTATTGAAATTATCTGTTGATCCCGTTCTGAATCCTTGCGTTGACTTACTTTCACTATGATCTTCCATGGTCCTCACTTGATCCGTTGGTCGAAGATTCAGTGCGGAGCGATAGGCGGAGGGGACCGCCAGCGCAGCTCCCTTCGTTGTCGCTTCGTGATCCAAGTATATCCTTGAGACTCGATCGGGACTTGGTTGGGACTTCACCGGGACTCCGCGATTTTCCCAGATCCATCAGAATCGACTCAGATTTCTCCAGTTTTGCGCTCGAGGGTCAGGTCATCGAAGTTGGATGATGTGCTGGTCAAGGATCCTTGAGGTAGCCAGTGGGTGGGTTCATCATCACATGAAGATGTGAGTTGCGACGGCTCAAAAATCTCCCGTACTGGAAACTTCTCGACGACACTGGGAATGAAACACCCTGATGGGGCAACTTGCAACACATGTCGACAGGTAATGGCATGCGCGGCCTCGTAACTCAGGAGCCACCCTGCATTGGGACTTATGGGTGGAGCTTGGGACAGGCTCCTCCAAATGAGCAACTTGCGAGGGGATCTTCTTGCATTCACGATCGAGGTGTCGCTTGGTAGGAACTAATACATTCGCAAGTCAAGTTCACTCAGAATTTTTGGGTGACCACCACACACAGCCAAGGCATCGAGCAAGCTCACTGTGGGGTGTAGTCGAGACTGCAGCAGTGACTGCGCAACGAGCGATGATCGCATCGAATTTGGTCAGGAAGCTCGAGCTATTGAGTTCTTGTCAGTCAGCATCAGACTGATCGTTACGTGTGCTTAGCGTGCAAACACCACATGTCTAAGTACCTCCTAAACAAAGTATATTGCCTTTCTACCGTTGTGCGCTCAGTTTTAGACCCTTTCGTAGGACTCAATTCCGTTGTTGGACTTCCTATTTTGGACTACCTCCCATCCAAATCCATTATGAATGTTAACCCCATCTTTGGGTCTGCATTGTGTTTGCCACGAGCTTACAAACGCCTTTTGAGCCCGAATGCCTTGGAAATCACCGGCAATCGGGTTTTCAACCGCATAATAGGATTTTTGCGGGACACCAGACATCCAGGAGAGTGGTCTGCCTCAAACTTGTTTTTGGTGGTTTGTGCCTAAATGTTCGGTTGGTCTTGCTAGTTTGTAAGGCGCAATTTATCATTTGTTTCCAACAAAGAGCAAAGACCGAACATTAAGAGACACTTGTTTCAAACCTTGTTGTTTCAGTCAATGTAAAGAGGCCTTTTGAAGAAATTACTTGGTTGTTGTTCAGTATTGCCCACCTCATTCTCTTCCAAAGTCTTCTCAGAGTCCCCACTTGATTTTGGCAGAAATCTCAGACATTTGTGCACTAAACAGTTCAAGCAGAAGAAAAAGAATAAATAAATAAGAATCTTTTACGCACTATAATACAAGCTCGGTCCTATATTTCATGCAACATCGGCTAAAAGGGCGGGTTTCGGATCGGCCACTTTTGAAAATGGACGCGTTCGAGTTCCTCGAGACGCTGCCAAACGCGACGCTCGAGCGTTTGTACGAGGACCCGTGGGCGTGCCAGGCGGTCTTCCAGGCGCTGCCGGCACTCGCGCAGCAGTTCGTCGTACGTCTGCTCGCCTGCGACGCGCCCATCGGCCGCCACGCGCTGCAGCAATGGGTGCATCCGCTCCCCACGGGCGCGGCGGAGCTCGCGGCGACGTCGCCCCACAACGGCACCCACGCGCCCAAGATGCCGCCGCAGTTCGACCATGCGCTGGGCAAACTCGTGCGTCTGCGCGTGTTTCTGCTGATCACTAAGGACTCGTACCAGCCGCATCCGGCGTTCCAGAAACAGCTCCGGGTACCGTAACCACACATGATACAACCAGGATTTGCTTGGATGGTTGGTTGCACAACTGACTAACGTAACCCCCCCTCATTTCGAATGGTGTATCTCGTGTAGTACGCACTGAGTAACCTGGGCGGCTCGCCCTGGGAGGCCGGGCGCCTAAAGCTCGGCAAGGAGATGGAGACTAGCATCTCGTCACTCGAGCTCGAGCGCTATGCGCGCTCGCGCTGGGATTCGGTGCTGCACTTCATGGTAGGATCGACGGCCGTGAAGGAGCCGCCGCAGTCTGTCGTCGAGATCTTGCTGCGCACTAAGCTTATGCAGCAGAGCTCCGACAAGCGCGCGTACCACATCACGGACACGGGTTACGAATTCATGCTCAAGGACATCCACGTGCAGATGTGGATCTTCATGCTCGAGTACATCAAGACGCTCGACAACTCAGGCGCGCTCAAGCAGGAGGACATCCTGCAGTTTCTGTTCCAGATCAGGTTGGTGTATACTTGTGTACATGTCCCCCAGGGACTCGTATACCTTGCTAACTATACATGTTACACTATGAGCTAGCTACTGCCAGACAAACGAGTTCTACGCCGCGAGCGACCTGACCAAGACGCAGCAGCTGCTACTGGGCGACTTTATCGACTTTGGCCTCCTGTATCGGAAGCGCACAACCTCGGACCGCTTCTACACCACGAGCCTCGCCGTGAACCTCATCTTTGGCGGGTCCACGGGCCAGAAGCGCAGTCTCATAAATCTCACGAGCTCCTTCGCCGGGGTCCGGTCTGGGATGCGCTCACAGGCCGACCCACGAAGCGCGCCGTCGGTGGACGTAGGCTCGGAGCTGCTCCTCGTCGTCGAGACGAACTTCAAGGTGTACGCGTACACCAACTCGACGCTGCACGTGGCGATGCTGAGCGTATTTGTGGACATTGTCGCGCGGCTGCCGAACCTCGCGATCGGCTTCATCACGCGCGAGAGCCTGCGCTCAGCGCTCATCCATGGCATCTCGGCGCAGCAGATCTACGATTTCCTCATGAAGCACGTGCACCCCAAGATGCGCCAAAACACCCCAATCATCCCGGAGAACATCGCCGACCAGATCTACCTGTGGGAGGTGCGTGACTCAGACAGAGACTGGCAGTTCGACTTTGCTTATTTGGTTAACTCTGCTGTGTTTACTAACTTGCCTGTAGCGCGAGCGCAACCGCGTGCAATTCATCGAGGGCCTGCTCTTCGACGGCTTCAACACGCAGGACGACTTTGAGCGCGTGGTGGACTACGCCGAGGACCTGAACGTGCTCACATGGACCGACCGCATCCACTTCAAGCTCGCGATCTCCTCGGCGGGCGTCGACAGCGTCCGCCACTTCATCCAGAACAACATTGGCTCGCGATCATAAGATGATCGTTCCCATTCTCTTTGAACTTGAGCTTGTCATTTCCGATTCGTTCGCTGTTCCAAAATCACTCAAAGAGCTCTTCGGCATGCGGCTCGCTGGTACTTCTGTGGATTGTCTCCTGGTCCTTGACAGGAAAGCTACGCTCTTGGCACGTGGTGTGAACCAATTATTCGTTATCCATTCTTGTTCGCTCACTGTTTCTAATCGTATTGATATGACTTTCCTAGTTGTCGAAGGTCTTGGCGACCCGCTTGAGCTCCTGCGGCTCGCCGCTGTTGTCCTTGACGGCGCGCTCCTTGGCCGCGACGAGGCGATTGACGGCGTTCACGTAGGCCGTGGCAGAGGCAACGAGAATGTCCGTGTTGGCGCCGTGGCCGACGTACTGGCGATTCCGCAGCACGCCCGTCTGCGCGTTGAGGAGGTCGCTGCTGGCGCTGCTTGGCGCAGCGTCCTCGTCCTTGTCCTCCTGCACACGCACGGTGACTTCGCCCAGCGCGTACGTGCCGTCGGTGATGCTGTTCACCGAGTATTCGTTAAGCTTGAGGTGCGGCATGTCAGTGGCACGCTTGATGGCCACATAGATAGCGTCCACGGGGCCAGTGCCCATGGCGGCCTCGCTCACCTCCTGGCCATCCTTGTAGGCAAGCGTGACCGTGGCCGTGGGCTTGACGCGGTTGCCCGCCGTCACGTGCACGGACTGCAGCGTCCAGAATGTCTCAGGCTTGTAGAGTTCGTCCGAGACGATGGCCTCAATGTCGGCGTCCGTGACCGTCTTCTTCTCGTCGGCGAGCACCTTGAACTTATCCACGTAGTAGTCCAGCTGTTGCGGTGTGAGGTCCGTGTATCCGAGCTGCTGCAGGCGCTTGCTGTACGCGTGGCGGCCCGAGTGCTTGCCCAGCACCATCTTGTTCTCGCTCAGACCCACGGACTCGGGAAGCATGATCTCGTACGTTGCCTGGTGCTTGAGTACTCCATCCTGGTGGATGCCCGACTCGTGCGCAAAGGCGTTCGCACCCACGATCGCCTTGTTTGGTTGGATCGCCATGCCCGTGTAGTGGCTTACCATGCGGCTGCAGCGCGTGATGTGCGTCGAGTCCGCGGTCGAGTACACCGGGTAGTGCTGCGGTCGCGTCTGCAGCGTCATGAGGATCTCCTCAAGCGCCGTGTTGCCCGCGCGCTCACCAATGCCGTTGATCGTCACCTCAGCCTGGCGCGCGCCGCCCACGATGCCCGCGAGCGTGTTGGCGCTCGCAAGCCCCAAGTCGTTGTGACAGTGGGTCGAGAAGATTGCCTTTTCGCTGCCCTCCGTATTCTCGATCAGGTAACGAATCAGCGAGCCGTACTCGTCCGGCACCGTGTACCCGACCGTGTCAGGGATGTTGAGCGTCGTGGCGCCGGCCTTGATCACCTCCGCGAGCACTTCACAGAGAAAATCCGGGTCGCTGCGGCCCGCGTCCTCTGGCGAGAATTCGACGTCCGGCGTGAGGCTCGCGGCGAAGGACACGGCCTCGACGGAGCGGCGGATGCACTCGTCGCGCGACATCTTGAGCTTGTACTTGAGGTGGATGTCCGACGTCGCGAGGAACGTGTGGATGCGGTGGCTCGGCGCGTGCTTGACTGCGTCAAAGCAGCGCTGGATGTCCTTCTCGGTCGCGCGCGCGAGGCCCGCGACGGTCATGGGCTTGCCGGACTTGCGGCCCGTGACAAGCGGCCCGATCTCCTGTGCGATCGCGGCCACGGCCTCAAAGTCGCCCGGGGACGAGATCGGGAAGCCCGCCTCGCACACGTCGACGCCCAGGAGGCTCAGCGCGCGCGCGATGTCGAGCTTCTCGCGGAAGTTGAGCGTCGCGCCGGGCGACTGCTCGCCGTCGCGCAGTGTCGTGTCGAAGAGGATGAGGCGGTCCTTGCCCTGCGCGATGCCCTCGGCAGCGATCTTGTCGCTGGCGGACGAAAAAGCAGCGCGGCTGGCGGTGGCGCGGCTCGCGTGCGCCTTGGCGGCAGCCGCGCGGGCTCGTCGGACAGCGCTGAGCATCATGGCTGCGTGGAGATGGAGATGGTGCTGGGGAGGAGTGTGCTGGGGACCGCGCAAATAGCCAAGTGAGCTCTTCCTTATGGGGGAGCTCTTCGCGGGCTGCTTCGTGGTTTCGCCTTTGCGCAAACAGCTCACAAATCGTTGCTGCGATCTTGTGATCGCCCTCTCGTAACGACTTAAGTGCTTCAGCTGCGAGGCAAATGGATATAAACAGGTAAGTTGAGCTTGTGTTTTGTATCTAGTGGAATATAAAAAGGATAAAAGGCGGAAGCAAGGGAAACAAATGCTGACACTGCGCCCAAGCACACCACCAGCAAATGAGCGAAAGGTGTCCCTGTATGCATTTACAAAGGTTATCTATCAACATATATAAGTAAATAGAGGTTATTTGTTTTCCTGAAAATTGCTAGCATTTATGAGTTGGTTAGCTCTGAGATGTGTCTAAACTCTTAGAAATTATGACTAACCGAGATGTATTTCTACATGTTATGCAATAACGAGGTCACCACACTCCGAGCCACAAGAACCGGCGAGCCACAAGAACCAGCAGCTCATCCCATCATCCCATGTGTGACGAGCAACATCACCAGAGACAAGGCGACTTTGAAGTTGCCAAAGAGCAACCAAACAAGTCAGAACGCTTGCTTGCTTGCACAAGTGCTAGGACACATCTTGTGCTTCTCAAATTTCAGCAGCGCCATATTGTTGCGTGACTCGCCTGAAACATGGTGAGCTCGTGATCCCCATATGGAGTGGCTGATGATGCGTGATCCACTCTGACACACATCTCACGTGAGCTCATCAAGGGATCTCTTCAGCTGCCTTGTTGTCTGTCCATTCTGTACCAATGGAGAATGATCCTGTGGTGCGGAGCGCGTCTGGTGGCTCACTCGGGCGTGAGGCCGTCGTAGGGCGTGAGCCCGAAGCTGTTCTCGAGCGTGTCGTCGGCGCCGCGCGCGATGAGGTACTCGCCGAGCGCGCCGTCGGCATCGTAGGCCATGGCGAAGTGCAGCGGCGTGTTGCCCTGCACGTTCTTGTGGTTCACGTTCGCGCGCCTGGCCACGAGCAGCTCGACCATCTTGACGTTGACGTTTTGGCACGCGATGAGCAGCAGCGTGTTGCCCTTGTCGTCCTCCTCGTCCACGGCAAAGCCCGCTTCGAGGCTCTCAACGAGCCGCTTGAGGCGCCCGTTGCGCGCCTGCGAGAAGACTGTGTCCAGGTCAGGCACGCCCGTCTGCGCGCGCGTGTTGCCCGCGCTCTCCTCGTGGTGCACGGCGTCGAGCTGCGCGCGCTCCTGCTCGGTCAGCGGCAGCAGCTTATTGCGCGCGACCACAATCTTGCGCACATGCAGCTTGTGCGTCACGCCCAGCACGTCCGCCATGTCCTCGGGCCGAAGTTCCAGCAGGAACTCGCCGTCCACTGCGCCCTCGTCGAACGCTTGCTTGTACTGCGAGAGCGCAAGCGAGTCGAGCCACCGGCCGACGTCGTCCACGGTCCAGTCGCGCACTTGCGGTGGCAGCGGCTGTAGCTGCGCGTGCTTAGCGACCTCTTCGTCCGTGACCTTCTTCTCGAGTTCGCGCTTCTTGAGCTGGGATGCGGCCTGCATGAGGTCCGCGCCGCCCACCTTGAGGCGGTTCATGGCCGGGATGTTGGCTGCTGCCGCGGCTGCAGCGGCCGCCGCCGCGGTCTCGGCCGTGCTAGTGATGGCCGCAGAGGTCGTGTCGGCGTTGATGTCGCGCAGGTTCTTGAGCATGTTGAGTGAGCTGAAGTACGAGAGCGACATGGACATGAACTGGAACTTCATGAGCTCCTCCGTGGACTCGAACATGGCCTGCGAGCGTTTCTCGTGCTCCTTGGCCTTGATGGCCGTGGCGGCGGCCGCGGCGGCCGAGGTAGCTGTCGCGGTCTCGAGCTCGATGCCCTTCTCGCGCAGGCTCTCGAGCTCAAGCTTCTGCTCCTCGAGCAGCTCCATGAGGTTGCGTTGCAGCCGCGCGAACTCGCGGTCCTTGCGCATGCGCGTGGCCTCCATGTCGGCGAGCTTGTCCTCCATGTCAGCGAGCGCGCGGCGCTTGTGTTGCACCTCGCTGAAGACGCTCGTGAACTCGACCTCAAGGTCCTTCTTGCGACGCTCGCGCTCGGCGCGCTTGATCTGGATGGCCATTTCCACGGCGCACACGTCCGCCTGGCGTTTCTTCATGGCCTCTTTCGTCTCAAAGAGGCTCTCGATGCCCGCCTCGTACGCAGCGCCAGCAGCAGCAGGCTGCGGGACGCCGCTGCCCAATGGTGTAGGCTTTTTGCTGTTGCTGTCACTATGGCTGCTGCGCAAGAGCCCCTCGATACCACCGCTGTGCAGCATCTCAGCCTCGTGCGTGAGCTCGCGCAGGTCCGCCTCGAGCTGGTCGATCTCCTGGAGCTCGCGCTCCAGCACGGCGAGCTCCTTCTCGGAGTCCTGCAGCTCGCAGTGGATCGAGCTCACCTGGCGCTCCAAGACCTCCTGAGCGCGATGCAGCGCGTCGATCTCGCTCTGCTGCCGCTCGAAGGCCTGCTTGGAGCCCTCGATCATCTTAAGTCCGAGCGCCAGTCGCTCAGGTCCAGGCTCAGCGTCGCGCCACTGCTGCTTGCGACGTGCCTCGACACGCCCCAGGTGCCCGCGGAACATACGCTGGATCTCGATCGCCGCGAGCACGGAGAAACGCGCCGTGAGGAACTTGTCGCGCGCGACGTACATCTTCCACGTCGCCTGCAGCTTGGCTGCGTTGCGGTCCATGTACCGCTGCTGCGCTTGGGCCTCACGGAGCTCAATGCAGCGCACACGACCGATGTAGCCACGATACACGCGTTGCAGCATGAGCGTCTTCTTGGCGCGCAGCTTGTGCGCGAATGCGACGCGGCACGCGTGGCCTCGAAAGAGTCGCTGGATGGCTCCGGCGGCGAAGGCACGCTGGGTCTCTTCTTGTCGCTGCGCTCGGTGCCTGACAAACCTGCGGCGGCCCAGGAAGCCACGCACGACGCGCACGATCTCGCCGCCCGCGAAGCGCGTGATCCGCTCCTGCTGCACTCGCTGGCGCACGGCAGTCACGCTCCGGATGGCAAAGTGCCTGCGAACGTACTTTTGGATGCACGTCGCTTGCATGTGCTTGCGCCTCAGAATTTCCTGTCTGAGACGGTTCTCCTGTTCACGCACGCCCTGAGTGAACTCCTGCTGCATGGACGTCTTGATCTCGTCGAAATCGTCAACGGGTAGCTTCCCAATGACACGCTTCTTCATCTTTTTCTTGGCCTTCTCCTCGGCCTCGAGCTCGTCAAAGACGCTCGGAAGCTCAGGTTTGACGGATTGCCTCTGCTGTTTCGTCATCTCTTCATTAGGAGAAGTGATGAGGGACGCTGGTCGCAATAGTGAAGTGGATGACGAGAACGGGATCTGAAGAGCGTCGCTCCCGAAAGAAGCCGAGATGTCCAGATTGCGCTGGTCGACGTCGCGCTTCTTCATGGCAGCGAGCCGCTCGGTCTGTTCATTCTGCAGTTTTTTCTCGAGCGCTGCGAGTCGAGCTCTGTCTTCTTCTTCCCACTCGCGCCGTCTGCGGTCCTGCTCCTGCTGCAAAGCCTCCATCCGTTCCTCAGCGGCCGCACGCTGCTTGGCGCGCATCTCCTCGGCTTCTCTTGCAAGTCGTTGCTCGCTCTCGGCCAGTCGCTGCCGAATATCATTCATCTCTGCATCCAGCGCGACATCGTTTTCTGGCTCAACCTCGTTGGCAGTATGGTGAGGATGCTGACTCGTGGTCGACACTTTGGGAATCGAGGGAACGATCAGTCCTGAAGACGATGGTGAAGGAAACGTGACCTGCGTCTTGCAAGCACCAGTGCCAGCTTCCAGAGCAAACCCCACTGGCAGAGGTACGTTTACTGTCGCCACAGGGTTGTCTGTCTGCTTTTGCGCTTCGGGTTTAGCTTGCGACGAAAGTGGAGCTGGCTCGTCCTTGGAGGCTTGCTTCGTGAACCATTTCTTCTTTTCCAGCTCAGCTTTCTGCGCCTCGTGGGTCTTGATCGCTTCCTGAAACTCTAGCTCGGACCGCTCAAGCTGGAGCTCATATGCCGACTTCTTGAGCGCCTGGCGCTTCTCTTGAATGACTGGGCTTTCGACACTGCCTTCGTCGACGAGTGGTGCATCCAATGGGACCTGAAAGGGTCTTGGGACGAACTTGGCTCGAGAGGGCTTTGGAACACTCACATCTGGTAGGACTGCTGCTACTCTTGCTGAGCTGGGGGGAGACGGCTTTCTTGTATCCATCGCTTCAATGTCTGGCAGTGGATCGATGGACTGCACAGCAGCAATGTGGTTATCGATAATGATGTCGTTCTCCTTGGAGGTCACGAGCAGCTCCACCAAGTCAGTCATGTATGCCTTGCACTCTTGACGGAGCTCGTGACCCGCGCGTAGCCACGAGACGAAGGCACTCTTTGGCGTCGAGAGCACTTGGCGGAGCTGCTTGCTAGTCTTGCCACGCATGTCGCCATTACTCTGTGGTTGCTGATGCGACCACGAATGCAAGATGTTGACGCGTCCCTGGAGAAACGGGTCAACGTTCGCGGGCGCCACGAGCGCGTTTTCGACGGACTGGACGATCACAAGCGGCACATCGATCTCCTGGAGCTGGTTCACCAGATCCAGGTGGTGTAGTGCGCCCTGGCAGATCCGGATACGCCCATCGAGCGTGATCGCATTTGTCACGGCCGTATAGATGCTCAGCGCCAGATTCGGGTCGATCTTGGCCAGGTACGCGTCCGAAAAGAGGAACTTGCCAAAGAACGTCACGGGCAGGTCAGGGCGGGACGGTGGGAAGCACGAGAAGACATTCACGGCGCTGTGCAGGATCGCTGCAAGTTGTGCGTCGACCTTGGCAAAGCCGTTGCAGAGCACAAGCGACTGCAGGTAGCCGTCGTAGGCGCGGCCGTGTAGGATCGCGTAGCAAGCTGCGATATTCGCGCCGTTGCCAAACCCCACAAGATGGAACGGCAGACATGAGAGCATGAACGCCTTGGTGTGCTGCAGGTAATTCAGCAGCTCGTTTACACGCCGCGCCTGCCACATATTATTGAGCACGGACTGCTCGGTCGCTGCTGAAGAGTCATTCAAGTAGGTAGAGCCGGCTTGTCCTGGGAAGTTGAAGAAGAGCGCACGTGCACCAACGTGGCGCGCAAGCACCGACCGGAAAAACACTTTCGTGCTGTCCAAAGTGTCGAAGAGGTCGTGGAAGACCACGAGGTTGCACTTGGTAGAGTCACCCACGGCCTGGCCTGCGATCGAGTACGGGATCTTGGTTACGCCGTCCTGGCACGTGAACACGGCCTCGCTGGCGCCCGCTACAAGTGCATCGGCGAGTCCCGAGGGTGCCGCCAGGCGGGCCATCTGCTGATCCTGGATCGCACGCCGTGAAGCGTCTTTCTGTCGCGTCTGGCGACCAGTTTTCGAGAGCGACGTGGGAGATTTCGACTTCTTAGTTGGCCCAGTTTGACCACCATTAACAGACAGCATGTGTTCGCCACCACTTGTTGGCTTTCCCTGCTCTTCAAAGAGCTCTGCTGGCAACAGCTCGGGCTTTAAAAAGCGCAGCTCGCGGTTCGTAGCCTGATCTCTGAACCTGGCTCGGTGTTTCCACGCGTAGGCCTGCAATACTGTCCGGATCCTGAAATAATAGCACATCAACACCATGTGAGATGATTTCCCAGAGCAGCACGACACATTAACTAGCTGTCTTACCAGTCGCAGAAGCGGGCTGCGCACGAACTGATGGGCGCGATATGCATGGGCGCGAAGAGTGGGTTGCGCGCGTGTTCAGCTGCTTTCATCACGATCTCGATCTCCACGTGGTCCACGTCCAAGTTGTGCAGCAATGCGAGCAGTTTCTCTTGCGATACTGCACGCTTGAGTTCCGCCCAGTCGCTCGTGTCTTTGCCAATGAATATGACGCCCAAGCAGCTCAGTACCATCTCGATCGCCGGGTGCGGGTTCGTGAAGCTGTAGAGTTCCGCCGCGTCTTTCTTGGTGAGACTTAGCAGAATCGTCGTCCGCGCATGGCTCCATATGTGCGAGTAGATCCGGCGTGCCTGCTCATCGCTAACTGTAGCTACTGCAGCTTCGTCTCGGTCGTCGAGCTCGATGAGGAGCTCTCCCGCAATCTTCCTGGCTTCACTGCTCATTGAGACTGAGCCTCGAGACTTGACCCCCTTTCGCGCGCGCTTCCTCGCGATCTGGTCCTGGGCTTTCATGCGCACGCGCTCCACCAGTGTGTAGAACTCAAAGCAGTTCTTGCACACGTGCACTTCCTGGTAGTAGTATCCTGGGAAAGTCTGCCCCAGTGGCTCGCCATCGTCGTAGTACTCCTCTGCAAGGTACTCCCCGTCTTCGCCATTGTGGTACCGCCTCACAAAGAGGTCGACGAGCTGCTTCTCAGCGCGCGTCTGTGCGATGAGCTTGAATGGGATCGTGAACTGCGGTGCGAGTCCAGTCTCTTCGTGCTGCTTTCTCTGTGGTGACGACGGCTTTTGTCCGTGGTACAAGCTCTCAGAGCTGATGACTGGCGCGCGATTACCGACTCGCGGCTGGAACTTGAGCGGGTCGTCGTTGACACGAGACTCGAGGAAGGCATTCGCCGCGGCGGTGGCGGTGAACACGCTGCTGCGACGTCTCGCGTCGGTCTCAGTCGTGGCAATTGGACCAGATGCCGACTGCTGCTGTTGCTGCTGGCCGCCGCCCAAAACGCTCTTCTTGGCTTCTAGTCGCTTCGCAGCGAGCAGGTTGATCTGAAGGTGGCAATAGTCACCACTACAGCCTTTCTTCTGGCTCGAGACGAGATGGGCTGCTGAGATCGTGCGCCGTCGCCCGCGGGAGAGCGTCGACGTCGCGGGCAAGTACTGGAGAGCGTCCTCCCAATCGCGCGCATTGCGGAGTCTGCTGTGCTGTTCATCGCGAAATGGGTCAAAGCTATAGCTCCCAGTGGTGCCCAGGTTGGGCGTGGAAGAGGACGTGGATAGGAGCGTCGGCCGCCTCTGTTGTGGCGTCGGGGACGACAGGATCGCATCGATGAGCTTCTCATCTGGCTTCCGCATCGCCTCAGCTTTCGCGCGTGCCAGGATGCGCTCGTTCACTGCATGTGGTCCGTCGTAGACGTTCTGGGAGCCTCGGTGCATAGTGACAGTGTGGTGTGGTGAAGCTGTAGACAAAGCAGATGAATATGTTGTGCCTGATGCTGTTGCAGTCGCTGCGGATATCGTGTCAAACGCGTCCGTGCGCCAGAGGAAAAGCCGTCCAAAGTCGTCCAGAACAAAGAGTGACACGCAGTGCACGACGCGGACCTTCTTGCTCTTCTCAACGTAGCTGTAGTTGCACCGGAAAACCACTTGTTCAGCACTGATCCAACTATGTCGAACACGAGCTAATAAAGGCGAGTTTGGTACCTGACGTAGAGCTGCACGAGGTCGTTCACCTGCGCGTTCATCTTTGCGTCCATGCTCGTGATCCTCTGGCTGCCGAGTGCGAGGCGGAAGAGCTTGCACTGCGGTCGTCCAGACTTGTGGAGCCTGACGGATAATTTGGAGGCATGTCACAAGTAGCTCTCAATGCAGATAGCCTGAAAGTGTATGAAAGCTTTCTAAGGACGTACGTGAACTCGTGCTCGATGTTGGCGTACTTGAGCGGGTCGAGGTCCCCACCGCGTGGCGCGACGAAGGCGCTGAGGCACGCGCTGCCGTCGCTGGTCGCGAGTGAGTTGAGAAACGTGAGCATTTCGTGCGTGCTGAAGAGCTGTATCGTGCGGATCTGGTCGCCGAACCAGCACACAGCGGCGTACTGACGTGCAAGATCTCCATTGCCATTGCTACTGGCTGCTGAACCGTGCGCGTTCGTTGCAAACTCGGCGTGCACTGCGTCAATGCTGAGCTTGGTGCGCGGCTTCTTGCGGATGATGCCGCCCGAGGTGGAATAGAACCACGACCAGATCTGCTGCTTCTCGACGAAGATCGTGTCCAGGATACTCACCACGCACTGGTCACCAACACGAGAGTCACAACCTTGTTAGACGAGTGAGTATACAAGAAGTCATAGCTTTAGGGAGCCTCTTGGCTCACCTCGCCCCTATCCTTGTTGACGAGTGCGCCGCAGACCCATTCCCAACAGCGCCGCGTGCGCGGCTCCGCGGGGTCCACTGCCGGTACGGACGCGCGGAAGAGCTGTTGCTGCTGCATTGCCTTTGCTATTGCGTCAAGTTTGCGATGGTCTCTTCGAACTGTATGGTCATCGTCAGAAGGCAGGCAGCCTACATTTAGAATGGCTGGTTGAAACGACAACCTGCAAGTTGAAATCAGTGCACCACCCATGGATCAGTTCCGCTTCACCTCATCACCATGCGCTTGAAGCTTAACAGCTCGGGGTCTCCTATTGATTCGGGTGTGTTAATACTAGTATATAAGGGAGGGGCGCAGCGCCCACGTAGTAGTTGGTAGCATATCTCTAAGCAACCCACTTACCTCAGCGCTGCTGCGTGGACGTGGTCGAGTGCTTGGTGGACGGCACCGATTCGTCCGCAGTTGATGATGAGGATGGCGACTGCGGCGGATGGAACTGCGGCCGCTGCGACAGGTTGTTGCTGGTGGCGCTCGTGCGGAACGTGCTCATGGCCATCTCGCTCTCGCCGGGGAAGTGCGAGAACGCAAAGCCCGTATTGCGGCGCACAAGCCGCGGCGACTCCAGCACGACCGCCGCGTCCTCGCCCTTAGCCAGGCGGTTCCACTCACGCATCAGGTGCGACGGCTCGGGGTAGAAGAGCACGCGACCCGCCTTGGCGATGAAGTTGGGCAGCACCGCCGACACGACCGCCATCATGAGGCCGAACCAGAACCATGCAGCCGCAAACAATTCGCCGAAGACGCCATAGCCGTTCTCCGTCTCGTAGAACTCGGTCTTGGTCCAGCCGTAGAGCGTACAGAAGAACGCCATGAAGAGATAGTAGAACACGAGCGTGCCGATCGTCGAGTAGATGTTAGCCTTGGTCCAGTTGCTCGTCATGAGCGCCACCTGCACCGTTGACGCCGTGATCAAATACGTGTATGCGGCCACGCCGTCCGCCCAAAGTCCCAAATCGCGCGAGCCGAAAAGGTACTCGTTTGTCGAGTCCTTGGCAAAGTACCACACGATGAAGCCATTTGAGAAGAACGGCACGGCGTAAATCACGTACGCGTGCCACATGCCGAGGCCGCACCAGCCGAAGAACGTGATCCAGTTAAACGACCGGTTCTTGAGCCCGTTCACGTACAGCGTTGGGTACTGCATGAGCACGGCGGGCGACACGTCCTGGTTGTACATGGCGATGAACACGATCGGGATCGTCGTGAAGAGCGCGTTGTAGAGCGTGAAGCAGATGCCAAAGTACATGAGCAGGCCGCTGTACATCGTTTGCATCGCCAGGAAGAAGTTGGACATCGACAGTGCCACGTTCTTCATGAACGAGAACAGGATCAGCTTCGAGATACGCTTGTAGCTGTAGTTACCGTGCACCAGAAGCAAGCGCTTCAGGTATCGGAACTCAGCAAACGAGTAGTCACTCGACAGCACCGCCTGACGACCTTCCTTGCCGCTGATGCCGACGCCAACATTCGCTGCCTGGATCATAGGAACGTCGTTCGCGCCATCGCCAATCGCCAGCGTGATGTTGCCCGGAGAGAACATCAAAGTCGGCTCCGTCACAAGCTTTACGACCGCCGCTTTCTGCGCAGGCGAGCAGCGACAGCAGATCACAGACTTGCACTGCGTCGCCACCGATAGAAACAGGTACTTGATGTCATCTTCGAGAACCAGAGCGAGCGTCTTCCCGTCGATCACCATCGCGAACTCCAGTTCCTCGTCCACAAACTCCTCGCTCACGTTCTGCAGATCACTCTTCGGCTCGAACTGGCGATCACAGTGGCCATGCTCGAGACTGATATCGGACGGATTATCAGGGTTCAGCGCAGGGTACACTTCGTCAAACTGGGTGTTGCTGTTCGTCGGAGTGTGCTCGACTTCATCGTGCTCGCCTCGTCGCGGCATGCGTCTACGCTTCTTGCGAGCTTCCGCTTGCTCATCGCGTCCGTAGATCATTGTCTTCGCAATATCCCAACCGATCAAGAAGACACGCTTGAACGCTTCGTACAGCACGCTCACGGCAGAAGAGTGTTCGTCCGAGCCCCACTTGTCATCAACCAAGTCCACATAAAGCTCTTCGAGCTTCGCGCGAAGGCTGGCTTTGTCACGCTGACCGAGCACGATGACATCCATGTTATCGTCAATCACGTGTGACGACATGCCGATGCTGAGCGCCGTCTCTTTCTTGTCACCAGTCAACACCCAGAAGTTGATGCCAGCCTTGCGAAGCGACGTGATGCACTCTTCCACGCCTTCCTGCAGCCGGTCTTCAATTGCCGTCGCTCCCAACAAAGTCAGCTCGACCTCAATCACAGCAGAGACCTTCGCAATCTTCGACGCGCGGTTGTCAAGAGAAAGTTCAGCCTGGCGGTACAGCTTGTTCCACTCGTCATACTGCTCTTCCGTCAGACGGCGCATTGCAGTCGTCAAAGTGCGTAGTCCCTCAGAGGCGTATTCCTGCAAGTGTCCACGCGTGACATGAGCGACTCCCTGTGGCTGAGACTTGGACAACAGGTCGAAGAGAACATCATCAGCACCTTTGCAGTACAGAATGATGCTTCCGTCTGAGTGGCGGAAGATGATCGACATGCGCTTGCGGTCGCTGTTGAACTCCAGCACATTCAAGATCTCAAATGACATTGGCACGCCCTGGATCATCGCCTCGCAGACTGGACCGTCGCGGCCAGTCAACACGAAGCCAAGGTCATTGGCAGCTAGCACCAGAGCCTGTTCGTCGGGAGACGCAGCGTTATACTTGACTTTCCCCATAGGTCTCGAGAGGCCGCTGTCGTCAGAAGCTGGTGGTGCGTCGTACTCTGGGATCACAGTGTTGCAAATCGTGAGCAGCAGCAAGAAATCTGTGATCTCTTTCTTTGTCGAGTGGTTCGCATTCAGACGACCGATCAAGCGAGAGTCATTGAATCGCGTGCCTGGACGAGCAGGTTTCTCCGAGTCCATCTCCACATCGTTGTAGCGAAGCCCCGCAATCGTACACTTGGCGAAAACCATCTCGTTTCGTGTTAACGTGCCGGTCTTGTCCGAGAAGATGTACTGGATCTGGCCGAGGTCTTCGTTGATGTTGCTGTTGCGAACTTGCGCCGGAGTGTCTGTCTTCGGGTCGTACATCTCGATATCGTTCTCGATGTACCGCGCGTGCACGAAGCGCACGCCTTCCATTGTCACGTACATCGACAGCGGAATCAGGTTGTTGAACAGGATCACATAACTCAGGAAGATGTAGCCGTTCTCAGTCGCCTGCCCAATGTACCACGGGGTACTATCGTCGTCCAGTTCCCAGCCCCAGTTGTTGTTGCCGAGCGTGCACGCCACCGAAATACCGAACAGCATGACGAGCACCAGCACGAACATCGTGTCAAGTGTCTTCTCCACAAAGCTTCGCTTCAGCGGCACCTCCGACGAGTTCATGGCGATCTTCGTATCTCTACCAGTGTAAATGACGAACGCGATCGTCCACTCGGAGTTGCGGCTCTCACTTCCTCGCAGAATCAAATTGTCCATGGAAAGACTCGTGTCATCCACGAGCTCCGACACCTCAGTCAAGCCCTCTTCGTTTTTCGTGTCAATGCCGATCACCTTCAACACACCGTCGAAGTAGAACAAGTCTTTGTTCGGGGCATCGCACTCAACATGGAGCTTGTATTTGTCCAAGATGTCGTCCGCAGTCAGGAAATGCTTGGTAGGCTTCGCCACACTCCGAATTTTCAGGTTCGTCTCGCCATCCAAGTTCGCAGTCTCGATGTAACACCGGCCATCCGGACGGCTCGTCGCCAGCAGAATGCAGTCTGCTGGCACTTCGTCGCCATCTTTGAGGATCAGCATGTCGCCCACTTCGATATCCTGCCACATCGCATTCATGTGTTTGATCGCTCCAGTAAAATCGCGACGGACGATATGCGCTGGCTTGGTGTTCACCTGCGTATCCGCTTTCTGTCTTCGCAGGTCCTCCGACACATCCTTTAACGCCGAGGTCGCAAACACGATCAGCAACGGCGTTAAACTCGCGACTGGACTCACGGGCGAGAAGCTGAAGAAGCAGAGTCCGACCACGATCGTCGTGTAGATGTTCGCGAGGCGGCTGAACTGCATCTTGAGGAACACGAACGGGAAGTTGTAGAACGTGTACTTGCTCGTGCGGATCAGATTGCCGCAGAAAGGCGCGGGCGCATCAGCAGCATTCCCGTTAGCACCACTAGCGAGGCTCTTGCGTCGACTGCCAACTGGCGGTACATCAGGGCCGATCAAGATTGTTCGTCTCGCTGCGGGGCGCTCGTCTTCAGGCAAATCCGCGACAGGATTCACACTCATCGTCTGACGCAGGTGATGCATCGATCCGTTGCGCGCCGCTGGGGACGGCGGCATCATCGTCGCGAGTGCCGCGCGGTCGCACTCGCGTTGGTTCTGTACAGCCTTGACGATGCGTCGGAGCTTCCACCCGTAGAGCAGACCGGCGACGTTGAGCAGCGTCAAGATGATTGAGAAGAAACCCTGCATGAGCACGGCCGTGCCGCTGCTGACACTGTTGAGCTTGCCGTTGTAGCCCTTGAAGTACCAGATCACGTCCACGAGCAGACTCAGCTGCATACCGATTTTGTAGAGGAGCAGGAACTTGGGCACGAGGAACTTGGTACCGTGCCAGCCGAGAATCAGCGTAATGTACTGCACATTAGATACGGTAGGTTAGCATTTTTGCGATAGGCGACCATCAATAAATCCACACAAAGAGACGAGAAAAGACGCAGAAACGTACCAGGATGAGCACGGGGAGCGTCGCCTGGTACGAGAGGCCGAGGATGATGGGGAAAATGCGGAACGTGTTGACCACGGACTGCGTCACGATCGTGAATTTGAGCCGCCGGCGCGCTTGGTAGATCGTCATGCCCTTGAGGAAGCAGAAGACGCGCTCAAAGACGTTCCAGACCTTGGCCTCGGCGCTCGCCTGGTTCTCGGACGCGATCGAGTCGGCCATGCTGTCGGCACGGTACCGCAGCGAGATGATATTGCGCTGCTCCTCCTCGGGCACGGCGCCCGTGAACGTGTTGAGGCGCCGCATGCCTTTCTGCGAGTTGGGCGGCTGGGACAGCGGCGGCTGGTCATGGCCGCGGCCGCTGCTGTTCGCGTCGATCTCGATGCCCAGGTGGTAGCTGCTCGCCGCATCGTCCGAGGGCGACTGCACCGCGAACTCCACCACTTTCATCGCTCTCTCTGCTCTTCTCTGCTGCTGGTGACGGAGTGGGAATGGGCCAGAACGTGAGTCTGCCTGTCTCTCTTTCTCTCTCTCGGGACACGAGACGCAAGACGCTGGCTCGACTGACTGCGTGCGGGTGTCGTCTATATATACAGGACGCTGCTGCGGATCAGGAGGCTGCGTATAGATAGAAACACACGCGCGCTCGCCTCTTCTTCCTAAGTGTCGATCGGCGCGTGCGGAATGCAGTGGAGAATGGCGATTGATTGCATAGAGCGAGAGAGAGAGGGTCGTGGGAAGCCTTTCATGAAAATTGACAATCCGTCGACGGGACTTTTGCCAACTTCACATACAAATGTCATTGATATTTATAAAAAGGTACTTAGTCGAGTTGCAAACTAAAAAATCACCTTTTAGCTACGCGACAAGACGGTCGAATCTCGGATACTAAGAGCAGTGTCTACCAACGGCGGATAGCATTTCACTTGGCTTTTCAGTGGAGTCACGCTCAATATGTTTTGTGCATTTATGTCCAGAATACACTGTTTATAGGATATCACAATTACACGATAGCAAAATTGGCCAAAACAGGCAGCGTAATCAAAGCGAGAGTTCTGCATTCCCAAAAGACTGCCATTTTTAACAAATGTGAGCCAGCTAAAATTGTCCCACCTGCTCAGCTTTAACCTAAAACTAAGACTTTAGGCCTCGAATTGTCCGAGGGAGGGAGCGAAGTTTACCTAATAATAAAGCGACTCTTTTTTTCTCATCGACATGAGACAACAATTGCAAAACAACATATCAATTTGACAACCACTAAATTCGAATGCTCCTTCTAAACTCTGCTACGGGCCTCTTTTCTTCGAATATGCACATCCGAATCTAGCAACTTTCATGCCACTAAACCTCCTTAGAAATAGGGAATGCCCTTTAAAAACATGTGCGATTAACAGCAGAGAAAAGCAGAGAAAGGCCACTTTGGACGTGGTGGTTTTTGAAGACAAAATGTGTTTTTTGTTAAACTCTCGCTGTCTCACAACTCTTAACATCCCGCAGCCTGCACAGCAAGAGTCTGTCTGCTCTGTATTCTCCACTCCTCGCTATCATTTCGCTTTTTTGTATCGCCTCTAGAACACGCTGAGCTGCGAGATCAAATACGTGTCGCTCTGGCCCGCGGCGGGCTTTTCCGAGTCCTTGCAGAAAATGTCCTCGACGCTGATTCCGTCGGAGAACTGCGAGTCAATAGCCAGCTGGTCCACGTACTCCGTGTTGTCGCTGATGGCTACAAAATGAGAGTCAGAGACATGTCCAACGAGATCAAAAATCCAATATCCCCACCAAGTTCCATCGCGCAGCCCAGGAACGCACCATACGAGACGCAGCCCACGATCCAGTGCGCCTCACTGTACTGCTCGGCGGCCGAGACCGAGCATCGATTGCATCTTCTTGGTGAGCCCAAGCCAAAGCCTCGTGCTTCTCGAGCACGGCCAAGAACGTGTCACGCGTCACGGGCTTCACGATACTGGTGCTAACTTTGGATGGCTTTTTCAATTCTCGCCAGCAAATTTGTCATCGAAAATGCCATTTCCGTGATTTTGTCCGATTTTTTTTTTGGGGGGGTTACTAACTATCATTTTTAAACATAAATAGACGTGTATGCAGCACTTAAGAAATGGATGACAGCATGTGCCAATACGGAACTCAATTCAGTTTTGTGAGGCTAGATTATCGATTTTTACATAAATAGACGCGAAAACAAACAAGAATCTAAGAAATGAGCGGACGCCAATCAGTGGCCGCTCTTGCGATCTATTCGTGAAGTGAGCCGAGAAGACGAGGAGTCCTTGTTGCTTCCTTGCCATCCTTGCTCTCGCTGGTTTCCTGGTTTCCAAATGTGAATCTTCGTTGCTCTTCAAGTAACGTATCATTCCTCTCTTTCCGAACTGTAAGTTGTTGCAAAAGCTTCACATCATATTTACTTCTCTCCAACACATATTCCTAAATCACAACTGCTCTCATTTTCATCACCAGTTATTACAACTGCCCTCAAGTTTCCATGGCTGCATATGACCAACATAATCTTTGTTTCATGTTCGCATTTTGTAAGGCAGAAAAGGCAAACGAGAGCGACGAGGGATGAGAGGAAGGACGCAGCGCGCGAGCACTGCTATCATCTCGGCAAGGTGACAGAGATGCAGCGCGTGTTCGTAGCACACACAATTATGGTGCGTGTGTTCGTAGATCATGCTACTTAGTGCATGTGAGCCACGCCATACTCCGGTGCGTCGAGGAGAGCAGTGACACATGTCGCTTTATAATGTGAGTGTTGCTGCTGCATCATTCCAGCGAATGCACCCACGGATTAAATATTGATTTTGTAATTCGACTGCTCAGGGTCTAAAGCGTACAATTGATGTTCTGGCACTCGAGTTTGATGTACTCTATGGATCAGCAAGGTGAGCTTTCATGAATGTATATTGATTAGTGGCCAGGATGGATTGTTGACGAAGATATGAATAGGGTGAGCGCCGGCATGCAAACGAAGATCCTCCCAAAGTGACCACGAACTGGGGTCAGAGGGTGTTGTAACTTGCTTTTATATTGAAAATGGGCGAGAGACTGGGCGTCGACTTCAAGGACATGATCGAGCTCAAGTACAAGAAGCGGTTAACGGTGTCAAGGACGTGATCGAGCTTGCAATCGCTTCGTGATAAGCTACCGAGCTTCATGTACGATAGTCTCCTCCACCTGCACATCATGAATGCTGTGATCGAGCGAGAAAGCAAGGGTGGTGATTCGGCCGCTGGAAGAGTTTGTAACAGACTGAACGAGTCGGCAGCTGACGAGATTGGGGGAGGCGCTGGTGGCGGTGACATCCACGACGTGAATTCGATCAAGAAGGAGGAGATTCGGTCAACCGTGGGCACGCTGCTGCGCGTTCGTGAGCACGAGGACCCAAGCAAAGGATACTCTTCGGGCTACCTGTAAGTTTTGCACGGAACTAATCTTGCTCTGTAGAGCGACGCGTTGTACACGGACGACGACATCAACTTTGAGTTTTCATATTCGAGAGAGATTGCTCAAGTGGATGAACTGAACCTCGAATGAAAAGCGCTATGCTGTGATGAACGAACGCATTACAACTTGTTCCGACTACGATATGTGATTGTATATAAACTTAAACATACAGTGCGCGTATCTTGCTCTTGCTTGGTTGGGTTTGTGAACTTAGCATAATATTGCGAACATTGCTGAAGGATACCGAAAAGTACAGTGTATGATTACTTTACTCATTCGTAGCAGAAGACGGCCGTTCTTGCTCAGCCGTCAAGAATGAGTGATGCCCTACAACGTATCACCTGGACGAATTTTGCTCTCGTCCTATCCTCGCTCCGACCCGCGGTTTTCTTGACAGCGCATTGTGTTGTGCCCAGTCCTCTTGCAAATCGTACACTTGTCAGGCAAGCACTTCTTTGGCAGTGGAGCTTGGGCTTGGCACGCAAATAAGGCGACAATCTTGTCATCGTCAGAATCTGATGCGCAGACGCGTAAAATGCCCCCAGCTTGCCTTTCAGTCATTGGAGGCTCGCCTCGATTTGAAAGGCCCTTCTTCCCGGTGTGGCGGTCCTTGGCGCTCTCAAAAAGTCTTGGGCGTCCAGCTTGCTTGTAGATGGTGATGACTTGATCTCAGTGGTCTTGATCGCTTCATGTGGAAGTGGAATCGAGACTAATACACCAGTGAAAGCAGTCACGTAAGTCGCTACAAAGTATGCCGGGTGGAAGAGATTCTTTATCTGCGAAGTCGAGTGTCCAGCTTTGATGCACTTGTGCATCGCAGCGAGGATGTGCTGGTAGGGTATGGATACCATCTCCGACTCACTGCTATTCTCACACTTGTTCTCTTGAGTGTTGACTCTGAAGTCGACGGTCGCAAAGGCTGAGGTTAAGCTAGCAGAAGCTATCAAGTCGCGAACAGAGGCAGCTGAGCGGCGTCATCCAGGTAGCTGAGTTTCTTGTTTTCAGCTCCTTGTTGAACAATTCCTTCGCCCTCGGCGTCATGTTCGTCCCTCGGGAGACCCAGTCGAGCGCGATGGCTCGCTTCTGACAACTCAGTTCCGTGGCACGATTGCAGAAGGCCACTACCACCTGGGGACTTGGTACCTTCTGCAGTGATCCGCAATAGCGTGTTATTTTCACCCTTGCTCGCACTGGTGGTCAGCGAAGTCGCAGACCACAGGGTACCCAATTTGTCAATGACCAAAAAAAATCTCTGGACATCGCCAAACACCACGAACTAATGTTCACACGCTAATTATCATCTTTAAATTCTCTACAAAGTGCCTGCGACTCAAATGCGTGCTTTAAGCCAAAAAAAGAGAATGCTTTCTCTATTGTGACGAGTGACTATATGTTTCGGCTACTCCGTTAATGAGAAATGCGATCACGCGCGGGCGCGCCCCACACGCTCTGCATGCCGCTCGCCATGTTGTCGTGTAACTGTAACTGAGAACAATTTATCGCTATAACCGGTATTCAGTTTAGCTGGTAATCACTTAGCTTGTTCTCTTAAAACCGCTTTAGTCGATGTGACGTCATATCGGATTTAGGAGATCGTATATTCTAAAACCGATATGCACCAGTTCGGCGACACAAAGTGGTGGTTTTAACATAATAAATATAAAGGACTTTGTATAGTGGTGTGTTTGTTTTGAAGTTTTGCGAGATGCCGTTTCTTACCACCAACATTTGTTGGGATGGATGACATTACTTTAAGCTTGTCCCCACTATGCAAAAGAGTCATGACCTCCCCGTTATGTATCGAGATTCATTAGCCCACCCAACAAATTATATTATTTTTGGTTTATAATATCGGTATTCTCGGTACTTTAAAAAATGTCATATTATTTGGAGACCCCGCTGGACTTTATTGAAGTATTTTATTAAAACCCAAACTTCACGAGCGTGTCTTGTAATCATGTTGTTCGTTTTGCTCATCAAGAAGAAGAAAAAAGCGTCAAATGGCGTCCCGCCCGCTCCCTCCTGGTCGCCGAGGCCGTGGCCCCCGCGTGACCTCGGGGCTCCACCAGCTCCCGGAAGTCAAGCTGCTCGACGTCCCCGAAGCATCCAGTGGCAGCCACCCAGCTCCCGTCCGCACTGCGCCTGTCGTGAACGCTCTGGCGGAGCCACAAGCGCCCGCTTTGACAGAAAGCGAGAAGACGACGAGCATTCTTTCTGCTGCTGAGCCTCAGCATGCTGGCGTTAAGCCCCAGAGCAATGCATACAAGGCTTCTGTAAGTGTCACTTCTGCTCATGCTGCTGCTTCTGTCGTCGCTGTGCCTGTGAAGCCCGTCGTCGTTGCACAGCCTGTCGTGAAGACACCAGCACCGCCAGCATATCAGTCTCAGACACGGCATGTACCATCCGCTGTAGTCGCGCTTCCTGTTCAGAACATGCCAATCCGCTCTCCGTCGACTAAAGCACCTACTGCGACACCTGCACCAGTCTCGAAGCCAATCTCGCCGTCACCAGCTGCTGCTGCTCTTGCTATGACAACTTCAGCTTCAACACCGGCGCCTCGTGCTCCAGTTTCCCACCATGAAGGTGTTCAAGCTGCCGACCTGGGCGAGTTCCATCCGTTTTACCTGCTGCTGCCCATGGACGCCGTTCCGTCGGTGCCCGAGAGCGTTGAGTGCATCTACGACGAGGCCGCCGTGGAGATGCAGAAGAACGTGCTGAAAGTCATCAAGAAGCTGCTAGGCAGGGACAAGATGAAGCTCGAGGACTTTAAGATCAACTCGCGGCTCTTCGGCAACAACTTCATGGAGCCGTACGAGTACCTCGAGTCGCTCGTCAAGGACCTGGGCGGCGTCCGTGCGCTGCAGCTCGTGCCGTGCTTGCTGATGATCCAGCCGGACTTCATGAAGCGCAGCGGCCTGCTGGTCGCGGCGAGGAACTACAGGCTGCGCCATCTCGCAGCTCTCAAGGCGCAGTGTCAGGCGTTGCGTGCGGTGGAAGCCACACCAGTGCCTAAGAGCATCTCTCCTCCCAGCCAGCCGTTACCTACTGCAGCTCTTCCAGTCGCTGTGGAAGTTGCTGAAGCAATAATCGAGGAACCTGCTAAACAGAATGACGGTTCTCATGAAGGGGAGAAGGTTGTTGTCGAGACTGTGGTTCCTGTCTCGCTGCCGGAGGAGGTCGCCCTAGAACAGAAGGCAGAACTGGCGGTGTTCGCAGCCTTGGTCGGCTCGGAGGCGGTCGCCACGACGACTGCTGTGGTTCACTCGCCAGACGAGACGAACGATGGTGACGTGCTCAGTGGTTTAGGTGCCACAGAGGATTCATCGAGTGTGACCTCCACTTCCCCTACTCCTGTTGTCAAGGAAGCGAACGTTGCTGAGGTCCACGAGAGTCTCACTTTCCAGGCTGGCGTCACCCACTTATCCGAAGCGAGCGTGGCTCTGAAGCCACATGTTACGATTGAGAGCGGCACAGTCCAGCCTGTTGACAAACCAGAGTTGAGCCAGAAGAGCGTCAAGTCTCCAACTGGGGTTGTCCAGATTCCCAGCGAGCCCAAAGCACCGAAGCCTTCAGAAACCAAGCCAGCAGAAACTGGTGAAGTGGCCGCCAGGTCTGTGGTCTCGAGCCACACGGATGCTGTGTTCGACTCGGGTGTGGACATGCTCCCTGAGGCATTCCGGCAAGCGTTTGCGTCCTACGAGCGCGAGCCGGTTGTAGCGGCGAAACCAGCGAATGCGCACGTTGAAGAGCCGACCAGCAGCAGCAAGACCCACAAGGTCGACGTTGAGCCTACGAGCATGAGCAGCACGCTCAGCAACAGCAGCAGCAGCAGCTTTCACGAAGCCGAAAACCTGTTTGGAGAGCGACTGTCGACTGGAAGCACCAGCTCAGAGAATGCCGACAACCTTTTTGGTGAAAGCATGTTCCAGCCAGCTGCTACCCCAACAGTCTCAGCCTCAGTGCCAACTGCTGCAGCAGCAGCGCCAGCCGTCCCAGCGCCGAAGCGCGTCCACTCGCAGCTTCTCTTTGGTTTCGCGACCGCTGGTGCCGACACGGACTCCGACTCGGACGACTCGGACTTCAGCTCGTCGTGAGGAGAGATAGCGGAGCTCGTGGTTGGCGAGACTAATTTTTGAATGAATGCGTTTGTAGTCTGTGCTGATTGTGCAGTTAGTGTCAGGGCACAAACATTTCCTGGAAACAAGAGATCTGGAGTCACACCTTGTCAGGTTGCGACAAAGGAGTCAGGTATGTCTCCTGTCTCCTGCACATGCTTTGTTTCATTGACAGTTCGAAAGAACGATTCTCTATCTATCAATGCATCATCAACAGCACGTACACGCCCTCCTTTTTTTCTTCTTCTTCGTCTATTCACTTCTTCGCCGTCGGCAGCAGCTCCGCCTCCCTGTTGTTCATAGCACACAACACAAAATTATCCGTTAGGCTCGCGTCACGCCAAACACAAACATTAAGAAACGTACCATGGGTTGATACGGCTGTCGTCCGACCCGTCATCTTCATCCCACGTCACGCGCAACGCCTCCCACGGCAGCAGTCCATTCGCACCAAACGGGAGCGCACCCGCCGCGATCCCACCATAGTAATCGCTGGGAAACCCCTGTGGGTTTCGGAAGAGCATGCGGAATCTCTCGCCGCAGGCCCACGTACGGCTAATCGCATTCTCGTACCGCTGGAGGTCAACAACATACTCCGGCAGCCGGTTCTCCAGACGCAGGATGGCTGTGATGGGTTTCATCGAATCGGATTCTGATTGTCCCTCTGATGCCTTACTCTCTCCATCTTTTTCTGGAGACTTCACTGCCTGGGGCGCTTTCTCGGGAGACGGCGTGGCACTCGCAGCCGAGTTGCTAATGAGCTTCTCGGACGCTCGAATTTCCTTAATGGACCGTTTCATGAGCCCGTCAGCCATCTCCACCAGGTTTCTCGCCAGAGGAGGCAACGCTGGGAAGCGGCCTTCGCAGAACAACTCGCAGTTGCTACAAATCAGCTTCACGTCGGCAAGCAACTGAGCAGCGTCTTGATACTCCAGTGCTTTCACTTTGCTCGTCATCGTCGCAAAGTTCATCGGATGCGGCACTATCTCCTTGTACTCTGGGAAATCGCGATCGGACACGGGTTCCAAGAACGGACCAGCATCACTGTGCAGCTTGAGCTTCGTTACGATGCGCAGGAGAATTCGAGAAAGACGCTGTAATGGAGATGGCTGCGGACAAAGCAACGATCCTGGCTCGCGAATGAACGCATAGCTCGACAGTTCTTCTTTTGGAGCCAACGTCACCAGGGCGTATGGGTCACCTCCGCCGTGATGATACGAGACTTTCTGGACAGTACAGACCAGCGACGCCTTCGAGCGAGGAGAGTCGCTCTTCTGGGCAAATTTCTTCTTCTTCGTCTTCGCATCTTCTTTCAGAGCTTGAGCATGGCCGTCACCGAAATACACGACCTCTTTCCCGACCTCTGGGACAAAGTTGCGCGATTCTTTTGCGCGCAGCTTGAACCAGTCTTTCCGATCGAGACGCGCATACTGGTCCATGAATGCGTCCACGTTAATGCACTCGTCCAGCAGCAAGTGGAGCAGGAATATTAACTGCGCATATGTGCACGCTCCTTCGAGCGCCAGCCTCCATTCTCGACGCTTCCGCTGCCACGACATCCGCACGGTCTCAACACCAGTAGTAGAAGCCACTACCGCATCTTCTAGCTGCAGGAACAAGTCGCGTTCGGCTTCAAACGAACTGCCTTCTTTCACATGAGCACTCCACGATGTCGATGCGTCCCACTCTTCATTCAAGATCCCAGCTTGAATCACATGGTTGCGAAGAGACAACAGCATCTGTTGGACTATCGCGTGGCTGCTTAGTCGCTCGTCGTCATCTTTGATCGCCAGGTACTCTTGCTTCATAAAGCCCCCAGGAAGAGGAAACAGATTCACCTTGACATCACCCTTCGCGCTCCAGGAACTCTGGTCCAGACTGCTCTCTGCTGATTCGGTCAGACTTTGGAAGAGTCGGTCCTTCACTGGTGCCAGCTTTGCAAGCAAATCCAACTCGCGGTTTCCTTTCGGGTTCAGCCACTCCATGATCGCAAGAAGTTCTTCTTTTGTTCGGCAGACAACGAACTCGCCCGTTTCGCACATCTCGATGAACAGCCTTTGCTGTGTGTCGCTCTTGAACAACCAGTAGCAGTTGTGGAATCGGTCTCGACCTAACGGCAGCTCTCGAATGATGATCTGCATTCAGCAATAAAACATGTCAAACAGCCGTCCGCTTAAAAGTAAAGCAGGATGTGAATATTCGCACCGCTCGTAGATCCGTCGCCATTTCCTCGCCGTGTTGTTTCTTGTCCTCTTCGTAGATGGCATCTTCATTCACAGAATGCACTTCGTCGTAGTACTTGGCAATGAAGTCATACTTCTCACGCATACCTTCGGCGAAAGTGCTCTGCGCATTTGGGAGGATGCCACGGCTGATGCAGTCTTTACGGAACGCAACCTCCTTCTCGCGTCTCACTCTCTCAGCGATCTTACGTCTCGACTCGATGTCCGCTGCTTGCTTGCGGTGGTCTCTGACGAGCGAAATCTCCTTCTCCACTTGAGACTCGAGGAAGGTTCTGAGCAAGTACACAAACGTTACATTAGCCCATCTTCAGTCAGAAGCAGCCTTTTTTTAAATGGAATACCTTATGCTGTCGAGCTTCAAGAACTCGGAGCAAAGCCACGACAACGCGCCAACCTTGTACGAGATCGGCAGCTACATGGGCAAGATGAAGAAACGTTAGCATGATAAACACAAATCAGAACGAGAACTCCTCCGTAGCTTACCTCGTGAAACTCGAAGGAGTACAACGCGTGAACGATGTCGATATAGCTGGTGGAAGACTGCGCTTGATTGTCGATGCGCGCAAGCAAATCGATCTTCGCTTTCTTGCAGCCCTCGATTCGCTCATCGTTCGCTTGTATCCGCCCGATCACAAATCGCTGGTAGTCTTGCTCGAAAATGTCGGAGAGCCCGATGGCTGCACGACCGATTTCAGACTCCTCTCCGTTGTACAGCGTCGCGTTTTCCCACACTAGGCGGACGTCGCTCGCAAAACGTTCGTATCCTCCCGAGCCTTCATATCCGCCAGAGTCGAGTGTTTGCTTGATCGTTCCGAGATCCATCGGTTGCTTGATAACCTGGTGGTAATCCTCCAGACCCTTTAGGGATGTGTCGACAGGAGCGTTGAACGGAGCTGACACGGTTTGCATGTAGAGCGTTTGTCTAACCACTTCGCAGCCAACCAGCGGCTCAACGTGACCGATCGACGCATCAATGCCGAGATCTTTTGACATAAGCTGGCGCAGGATATCTTGCCACGTGACGATGTTCAGCATATCGTTGTATGGTCGCTCGCAGATCCCATAGGTTCTCTCGGTGTTTACGAACAGATCCGACACTTTGATGTTTCCCTCCACGACGATGTCATCCATCAGCGATGTGAACGATTTCTCGGCCAGAATCGCGCGCAAGAACGCCAAGAAGATCTGCGCCAAGCCGATGTCCGTTCCCTCCTTGCACTTCATCGTCATGCGATGCACCAGAGCTTCGAGGGAGATCGGTTCGAGCGTCACAAAATCCTTGAAAGTGCAGATCGTCTGCCACGCCATGATCAGCTCGCCCAACAGGTCGCCAGTAATTCCATCCAGATCGGCGCGCTTGATAGGAAGCTTGTTCTCGGTGGCATTCGATCCGTACAGCAACTCCGAATCTTCGATTGGGTATTTTCTCACTTCATCCTGTTGTTTGTGCTTCTTCTCTTCGTCTCGCTGGTTCTTCCACTTCTTGCGTTCGTCTTCAATCTTCTCCTTTCGATAATTGCGTTCTTTCTCGCGCTCGGCACGTTCCTTCTCTCGTTCAACTCGTCGAAGCTCCCGCTTTGCAAGCTCCGACCTCATTCGCGCTTCACGAGCTTTGTGGCCATCGCTCAAACGCTGCAGCTGCCGGAAGAACATGGACTCCACATACGTATCCTTGTCTGGGAACAAGTTGCAGATCTGACTCAGAATAAAATGGTAATTCTCCATGAGAAACCAGCCTGTCTGGAAATACCAACGACATACACATACGGTAATCAGGTTAGTGAGCTCGACCGCTTCCCGGATCATTTCACAGATACACACTAGACGCACCACACGGTATCGGCCCTTCAGCGACAAATCGACGATCTGCTCCAGCGTTGCTCGATATGACACTTTCTTGTTGATTGGGAGCCACTCCTTCAGTACATACGCGACGAGGTAGCTTGATTCGAACAACATGCGAACGTGCTTGAACGTCTTGCGGTAGTATGCATGAGGAAGCAAGCCCGAAAGTGGGCCGGCAATCTTGTACCAAGCGTGTGGGGTGATAACCCACAGCGTTGGATCACCTTCAGAGTAGTCGAGGCACCAATCGGTAATCTCAGGAAGCCATACGCGCATTCGCTTGTATTCTGGAGGATGGCGGAATCCGCACTCCATCAGATTGAGCTCATCTTCAGTTCCCTGTGGCTCCATGGAGATGTTCTCATCCGTTCGCATCAGCTCGTTCAGGACTGGGTTCGACGACGTCGCTTTCGGCTTCGACCTCCGTTTCGGCTTTAATTCAGCGTGGTCTTCAAAGTCGCCCAGTATTCTCGTCGCATGTGTTGGTTTCGACTCGCTTTTTTCTCTAGTTGGAGATTTTGAGCGACTATTTTCTGGACCTGTCTCGACGTCGCTTCCACTAACTGACGAGGAAGAATTCAAACCACCCTCGTTGTCACTCTCGCTTGAGCTGCTGCTCGCAGTAGACAGCAGTTCACTATCGTTGTCGGACTGGACTCCTCCTGACTGACTCTTCTGCTGCTCATCGTCGTCCGACGTCACGTTGCTCGACTCGCTTTCAGAATCCGAGTGTCCATCCAATTGAGAAAACCTCTTGTCGACTTTATGCCGAGAGTAGCTGAACGTCACGCTTTGCTGGAAGATGCTGCCAGCACTCGTCCACTGGGCCCTGCTGCCGTTTTCCTGAAATTCGCCATCTCCCTGGAAGATGGTCTCCGAGGCTTCCGACACTTTCACTTTCTTCGATGCAGTTCCTACAAATTCATTCGCAGAGAGACTCAATAAGCAAACGTAACAAGCATGCAATAATGATGTATGTTCTTACTGCTGGAGCGGGCGGCTGGTGAAGCAGTTGATCCTTGGCGACGCTGGCTAGACGGATTTTCGCTTCGAGCTCTCTTCCTCGTGCGAGACGGAAACGCTGGCGAAGGTAGAATGTACTTCACGGGAAGCGGACGTTCGGTTGGCGGAAGATGCTGCACAATTGTACCGAATCCCATGATGCGAGGCCGCTGCTCCTTCGGGCGATCGAGGATCTCCAAGCTGATTGGAGAGCTACAAATGACAAATAAACATGCTATCAGTATTCTGTTGGTGACAAGCGTTACGGGAAGTTCACTCACCCATGCTCGTCGCAAAAGAAGAACAAGTCGAGGTTTCGCAGCGCATCCGCTTCGACAGCGTATGGGTCGTTGAATTCCACGGGGATGTCCTTCTCATGCACCTCCTCGGGACGCGATTTCGCCAGTTCCTTGTCAATGAAAGACAATTCTCTCGAACCACGAACCTCTTCTTTTGGAACTGTCGGTCCTGTGGGGATCAGCTTGCTCAGGATTGCAGGACCTTGTGGAAACACCAGAGCGCTTGCTGGCAATGGGACAGCGGTCCCTGCTTTCGATCCACTCTTCTTAGTCGCAGCAGCGGACTGGCGCGATTTCTTTACAGTTTTCGCAGGGGCCGTCGTCGCTTGAGCTGCAGCGGGTGCAGCTTTCTTTCGACTCGCTGGAGTTGGTGTTGTACGCTGGCGTTTCGGGGCTGGACTCGATGTCGAGCGCTTCGATTTCGTGCTGATTACAAGTGGATCTGCTATTCCATTCTCGGAATTGTTCGCAATAAAACCTGGCGGAAGCTTGAGCGTCACCTTGAGCGACTCGGGCCCGATTTCCTCGTGGGCGCTCTTCTTCTTGCTGCTCGCTCTGCTCTTCTTCGCTGCAGCGACTGCATTAGCCTCGACCGCTGCTTTCGTCGCCTGCTTCAGCGCCTCGAGCTTCCTCTGTGCTTGTTCAACTTCCGACGAGATCTCATCGCCCGAGTTGGACGAGTCCGAGCTCGAGCTGCTGTCACTCGAGACGCCCGAGCTGCTGCTGGACACGTACGTTTTCTTCGTCGCAGCTGCGCGCGCAGGAGCTGGCGGCTTGGTCCTCGGCTTCGCGACGCGCGCTACAGGCGCTTTCTTCTTTGGCGCAGGTGCAGCTTTCTTCCGTTTCGCTGCTGCCGACGGTGGTGGTGGCGGAGGCGGCGGCGGGGGCCTCTTGCTATACATTCCGTCCAGATCTGAGTCATCATCTGCATCCGAGAGCGCGAGTCGAACTGCATTCGGTACGCCGCCAACTGCCGCGTGGCCAGCTTTCTTGTGCTTCTTCGCCATCGTGGTGTTGATGGACGCCGTAGACGAGCTCGAGCCCGACGAGGACGAGGACGCCGCCGACGACGATGAGTCCGAGTCCGACGACACGCTCGACGAGCTGCTTGAGTCGTCCACGTACTTGCCGTTCATCTCGACCGCCATGATGTCGGTTAGCGCCATGCTTGCACGCCAGCCACTCGCTCGCTTTCTCTCTTGCCCTGTCTCTAGTTCTCTCTCTCTCGTTTACGAGCCACGCACTCACACGTGGAAAGGGGGAAGGGGGGGAATCAAATAAAGCGCTTCTGCGTCTGCCACAGAGCGCCTCTGCTGCTGTGCTGCTCGCCGTCCGTCCGTCGAGTCCCGCGCGCACGCCGCCCGCCCCTTGTGCACTGCCTACTGTTGTTGCCCAAGTCTAAAATCTTCATTGCGGAGTGATGGTCGCTCCACAAAAACTGTTTCAAAATTTAGGTTAGAGCGTGATTTTTGGAGACGAGGGAGACGCTTTGTATCGAAAGTTGTATGTGAAAGTGGAATCCTGAAAGTGTGGATTTTTCAGGTTATGGGAAATGAGAAATGTGAAGAAAAAAAAACAGCAGCCAGTGCGCCAAATTAAAGGCGCCAAAATGGTTGAAGACAGCATGGTCGCTTGCTTGGCTCGCTGGATGAGAGCTTGGTTTATTGGTACACACTGCTGGACTCCTGGCTATTCTTGCACGCGCAGGAGGTGGCTCGAGCCAGTGAACGTGCTTGGGCTGGCGCTGATGTGCTTGCGCTCCTGTTCTCTCGCGCGCTCGAGGATGTGGCGCTTGATCTCGAGGAACGAGTCGACGATCTCGTCCTGGACGAGCTGGTTAATCATAATGTTGAGAGATACGAGCATCATGTCAAGGACAAGCCCAAACATCAGCAACGGCAACAACAGCAGCAAGACGCACCAGCGGACAGCTGTGCAGGATCGACGACACGTAGTAGCCGAGGTCGCGCTGGCGCTTGTCGACAAAGTCCGCCGAGAGCGACGAGCCAATGTACTTCTTGCTCGGCAGGAAGGGGAAGAGCTGCGCGCGCGACGGGTACTTCTCTCGCAGCTGTGGTTGTAATGATAGCTCACCAGTCAGTCGAACGCAATGAGGAGCACCTTTCAACAACAAGTACACTCTTCCTCTTCGTACCAAGATGTCGATTGCGCAGAACTCGCGGTAGCGGCGCACGACGTCCCAGATCTGCAATTGCACCACCAGCAGCACGACATACACTCACTTATCAATACACCAAGCGCTCGTCAACTATGCATACACACATCATATGTCCGTATCTGTTATATACCTCGGGCGTGCCGCCTCGCTCGCTCCATGTGCACCGCAGAATGTATTCCTGTTCAGCCAAACAAGCGCGCGAGTCACTCATTGTCACGCGTCGTAGTGCAACCATGCAAAAGACACACAAGAAAGCGAGACGCACCGTGAAGAACTTGCCGCAGTCGAGATCGAGCGACTCCTGACTGCCGAGCATCTCCACTCGGAAGCTTCCCTGGAGCGGCGCCGGCGCGCTGCGTCGTGCCATCGCTCGCTTCGTCTCTCTGATTATGAGCTTTTCCCTTCAAGGCCAAACTGTAGTTTGCATCTTGGAAAACATTATTGGCGCTTTCAAACAGTATATGCAACCCAAAAGCGCGCTTCTGACAATAGTATTTTCTGACATATTATTGGCTAAAAATAAAAAATAAGGCATATCATTGGCTGAAAAAGAGGATCCATGTATTCCCCACTCGCGATCAGTTGACTCAGACCGCAAGAGCTACAAGCACGAGAGGCAGCAGCGAGCGACATGGACGACGCCGCGCTTGAGCTCCAGCCGCAGCAGCCACCAACGGAGGAGGCGGTCGTCACGCAGGCTCACGTGGCGTCCACGCTTAAACCACGCGCGGCCGACGACCACCAGCAGCAGCCGGATTGCGACATGAACGAGGAGCAGCGGACCTGCACCAGCGGTGGCGGCCTCCTCAGCAGCTACGCACCACTGCTGCTCAGCAGGAGCTCAAGCGCGGGCTCCAAACCGCAGGACACCGTCTCCATGACACTACCGTATAGCTCGATCTTCAGTCATGTGGCCAATACATACAGTAGCAGCAGCAATCCACCCAGCTGCGGAGGTGGAACCACCGGTTCGTCCGAGCTCGTGCATCAGCTGCAGCGGCTCTGCTCGCGTCAGCGGCTGCGATCAGAAGAGCGCCACTTCGTACGCGATGTTGAACGCGTACTCGCTCTGCTGCGACAGCAAGCGCATGCTGCGAGCATCCACGCACAGCGGAGCCGAACGGACAGCTTCGCGACGACCAGCAGCACCACCGCCGTCGCTTGGGACGACCAAGGTAACAGCTGTGCGATAGCGCCAGGAGCAATGGATCCGTCTCGGCGATCCCACTCAACGTCAATGTCCCAGTTGCCAACGTCAAACACAGCCCAGACGCAGTATTACCACCACCACCTATCCACAGGCTCGCTGACGCTGGTCGAGATCGAGCTGCTTTTTGACTGCATTGCAGATCTGTTCGACCACCGCAACTACGAGGTGCGCGCGATCGCGTTTGAGACGGTCACGCTGTGCATGAGCCACTACGGAGACCAGCTCAGCAGCCAGCTGCGCCGCAAGATCTTCCAGCAGCTGTGCGAGCACCCGGCGGGCGACTTCCTCTTGCGGCAGAAGGCGCTGCGTGTATTGACTCAGGATGGACGTAACCTCGAACCGTTCCACGTGGAGCTCGGCTGGCTCTTGCTGCGGTTGCTGGGCGAGTCGGACGAGCAGCGGGACCTTCTGGGGCTCATCCAGAACATCCTGCGACGCAGTCCGCTGGAGCTCGACTTTGAGACCGTGATTGCGATCACGAACTTCGTGTGCGGTCGGTGCGACTTTGCGTGGAACCGAGGTGACGTGGAGAGCTGCAAGAAGTTCCTAAGCTTCTTCCACATCCTCGCGACCCACAACCTGGAGCTTGCGGCGAGCACGTCCGTGAGCCTACGCACGCTTTGCTGTATGGTGAATGCCGATGGTCATGGAACATGGTCAATCATGAAGCACCTGCTCAACGGCACCGCGGGCTATCAGGTGCTGCGCGGTCTCATCAACCTGCTCGAGAACCCGCTCACGAGCAACCAGTGGGTGCTGCGAGGCGCCGTATTCTTCATCGGCATGTCCTGCTGGGGCTCCCAGCGGGTCGGGAAGCTCGAGGACGTCAAGTGGGCGCCAATCCTGCTGGCGATGGAGAGCGTGCTCAAGTGCAACAACGGGGTCGTGATCTTTGAAGTGATCTTAGCACTGCAGCGGCTGATCAAGAAGTTTGGCGCTGTCAAGACTGAGCTCGACGTGAAGCAGAGTGGAGGTAGTGGGGCTGGCTTGATGGCTGGTGCTGTGGAGAAGAAGATCATCGTCGAGTGGGACATTATCCTGCGCATGTTCCGGGAGCTGCGGCCGTGGCTCTCGCTCACGGAAGACGTCGACAGCGATGACGGCGAAGGTTACAGCAGCGTGCCGTCGATGATGACCCATCCGCAGATCAACAATAGCCAGCAGACGACGCCCACATTCACAGCGCTCGAGCAGCAGAAGCAGTTCTCGGTCTCGATCCACCAGACGAGAATCCCACGAGAGCTGTTGGACACGCTGAGCTTTGTCGAGGACCTCGTGGGCCAGGGCAAGTTCGCGGGCGAGGTGGGGGACTTTTTCGATGTGCTGGAGGACTACTTGCCGCACCTAAACGAAGGTGCGACGCTCTTCCTGCTGCGGCATCGCGCCGAGTCGGCCCACCCGGCGTATCACGTGAACTGGCTGCAGCACTTGAGTGACGCTATGATGACGTTCTTTTCTAACGTCTCGATGCTCGGTGCAGTGCGACTCGAGGCCCTCGAAGTGCTGCGCGTGAACCTCTGGGTGAGCCGCAACGTGTGTGAGGACCGCGTGATCGAGGACGTGTTGCTCCCAACGCTCAGTCACGTGTACGATGACCACCACCCAGACGTGCGCCGCCGTGGACTGGACTTTGTGACCGAGGTCGCGCGGCTGCTCGAGAGCGTCAAGTTCGACGCGCTACTTGACGTCCTCGCGAACGCCGTCACGCTCTCGCTGTACGAGGACTCGCAGGTGTTCGCTGCATCCGGGATCGTGTCGCTCTTCTCGTCCTACTTTAACCACATGCCGCACACGCGCACGCTGCGCATGTACGAGATCATCACGAAAATGGTGGAGACGCACCGCAACTGGGAAGTGCGCAAGATCGCGCTCTCGTGCTTGTTGCATGTGTGCGAGGCCGACTCGGACTTTCGCCTTCAGTGGAAAGACGCCCAAGTGCGCACGTCGCGGTTCCTCTTCTGCGCCAAGAGAGCCGTGCGCAACCCCCAGACGGGGGCGTGTGTACCCGTGGCTCGTGGACTACGCGCCATGCTGACGCTCGTGAGCACAGAGACCCACGCCGAGCTGTTCCGCATGGCGGTCTCGGGCATCCGCGCCATGCTGGAGAACCGCGTGATCCTCACGGACGTCGATATCAGCGACATGACGCTCAAGATCATCTCCAGTATCGACTACCGTGCATTCGGGCGAGCTGCGATCCCAGACGAGTTGACGCGGATCACGGACGAGCTCAAGGATGCAAGCGGTTGTTCTAAAAGGTCTACTGCTATCCCTGCTAACGTTGAGAACGCTCCTTCGCGAGATGCAGGGAAAGATGTCTGGGAAATTCTGTCGCGACGCAACACGGACTCAGACATGCTGCGATTCATGAATCCTACACCCAGCAGTGTGCAGCGGCGGCATGGCGGCGAACCCGGGATGTTCAAGTCGAGTCTTCGAGATACGCTCGTGGTGCTGTGCAAGACTAAGTTCATGACCATGGGACTCGAGCTACTCACACTCATCACGAGCTACGTGAACGAGCTGAATGGGAATGCGCGCCACCATTTGATCACGTGTCTCGTCGGCGCCCTGGGCATGCAGCTCATGGTGGCTGACAAGGACATTTTCGCTCGACCGACAGAGTTGCTGCCTGCTAAGCCACGCTCTGCAATCAGCTTTGATCGAGAGCAACGACGTACTCCGCAGTACGAAACAGGAGGGTTCTCAGGCGGTGGGAAGACCCAGAACGACGTGTCGTACGCCCACCATCATGTAATGAACCACCTCGACCCAGAGAGCAGCAGCTACCGCCAGCCGAGCCATTCGTCCAAACCTGCGTCGCCTCCCCACTTTGGGTTCACGTCCCGCGTGCTCTCTCGCTTCCACGGTTCCTCTGGCTCGCATGGAAACCTGTTTCATGTGCTGTCTTCATCTTCAAAGCCACTTGTTGCGGACACGGCAGCAGCAGCCGAGTTAGAAGATCACGAGTGTCTACAGCAATCGCTGCAGTCGCTGTATGAAGCCGAGTTCACGATGCTGCACACGTCGACGAACGTGCTGAGCCTGCTGGCGCTGCGCATGCCTGACGAAGTGGCGGCAGATATCGAGTTGATCCTGCGCAGCGCTCGACTCTGCTTCACGACGCCGGATGGAGATTTCCGAGCCGACGGGTACGGCGCGACGCTGGAAATGGTTGGCAACATTGTCTATTCGCTACCGACTCTGCCCGATGCGCACTACTACGAAGCTGTGGTCGAGCTGCTGCTGCTGGGTCTCGAGTACGCAAAGTCCAAGCAGCTGTCGTACCTGGCCTTCCGACTGCTCTGCCACGTGATCTTCAAGTGCGCACCGGGTGATCGCATTGCTCTCGCGTCAGCCGCACTGCCGAGACTGCAGCAGTGCCAGCTGCGGCTCAACAGCCTGCTGATTGAGGCAGCGATCGATTTCCTCATGAGCTTTGCGTACTCGAGATCCTTCTCACCGCCACCCGCACTCTGCAGTACTGACGGGAACAGGGACAAAGGAAAGGCTCCCAGCGCCATCGTGCAGTCGCGGTCATGGGTTTACAAGAACTCGATTCTGACGATCGAGGTGACGAAGCAGGGAAAGGCGAAGCTCGTGATCCGCCGCGCAAACTGCACGAACCACTGGGACCTGCAGATGTCGCGCGACTTTGTCCTGGATCCCAAGGCCGAGCTGCCCAAGTTTGAGGCCATGGCGGACGACGACGATAGAGATCGAGAAGAGGGACGCGTGCTGATGAGAGTGGACGATGGAAGTGGGGAGAACGACCGGAACGCTAGGAATGCCCGACGATCGCAGTCGGGCGAAGACACGCTCTCAGATCAACTCGTGACCTGTACGGACCTGAATATCGATGAATGGCCCGCAAAAACAGTGAACGCGAAGAACGGCGATTTTGGTGCGGCTTCCGTGACTGAAAATGAATGTGGCGAGTTTCGACAGGGCACTTGTGCAACGACCCCAAGCATCAAGAGCGAGACGCCACTCTCTGAACGGGAAATCACCATAACACCACCTGTGCCAGTCACGTTGTCATCACTCCCACCGCCGTCGCCAGTGCTCAGACACCTACCGAGCAGGAAGCGACGCGCCAGTGCGCGCAAGCAAGTCACGTTTGCGCTAGCTGGCAACAGCCCCACTGCGTTCCCACACCCTTCCACTGCATTGCCGCCTCTACCAGCCTACGACGGCATTGGTGGTTCGCCGTCGTACTTCTGTGAAGCAGATCCCATACGTCGTCGAAATGAGCTCCGAACACTGGGTTCAAGTGGTGGTGGAGTGCGAAACCGCCCACAGCCGGTGGACGGATCCGTGTCTCCCTTTGATGGCCGTTCGTCATCCTTGTACGATGATGACGACGGACCCGACAATTTCAGTCTCGATGCGAGTATCCCACATCAACAAGCTCACAGTGGGGGCACAGCTCGTCCACGACGCACTGATGGCATAAGCAGCAGAGGCACAACAACAGCAGCAACAGCAACAGCGGCAACAACAACAGCAGGGTCTTCGACTTCGGAGGAGGTCACTACTAGCGCTCTCGATCGAAGAGAGACGACACACGAAGCAGCACCATCAGGAGACGAGGACTCACCACAATCCAGTGGCACCCTCGACCCGATGTTCCTGATGATGCAGCTCTTCGATCTGACGGTCACGAATCGTCCGCAGCTGCTTGCGAACGGCGCAGCGCTCTCGCTGGGCCTGAACGTGCTCGACCGGACCCCCGAATACGAGGCCCACAAGATTGGGCTACTCTATGTGCGGAACCCGAAGCAGCGCGTGGAGACGGACATCCTGAGCAATGCTGGCGGCTCGGTGCGGTATCTCAGGTTCCTGCGTGGGCTCGGCTCGTTCACCAAGCTCGAGGGCTTTCCAGGATACACGGGCGGCCTGGATACGGCTAACAACTCCGACGGCAAGTTCGGCCTTATTTATAAAGACGACTACACCCAGGTTCGCATGATCGTCTTTAGCATGCTTGCGTTGGAGATGAGCTAACGAAACTAACTTGAAATGGTTGTGAGCAGATCATGTTTCATGTAGCGACGATGATGGGACCTGAGATTGGCGCGCGGTCGGAGCACAGCGCCAGGGCGGTCTCCATGGGCAAGAAGCGGCACATTGGCAACGACTTCGTCCACGTCGTGTACAAGGTACACCTGATCTAAAGGACCCAACTCATGCTGGCTGTCCAGAGTGTCGCTAACAGGACTTTGTCTCCCGGTAACAGGAATGCGACGATGAGTACGACGTGGCCACGTTCTCGGGCCAGTTCAACGACGTGCACATCATCATCCAGCCGCTGAACGACCGCGAGTACCGCACGCAAGTGCGCTCCAAGCCCGGGATCAAGCCCTTCGGGCCGCTCTACGGCACGCAGATCGTCTCGAGCGCCGTGATCTCGGCGAGCGTGCGACTCACGTGCCTCAACGCCAACCTCGCGTGCCAAACATTTCACCAAGACCTCGTGGGCTTCGCGATGAATTGCGAGGAGCGGCTCAAGCAGATCAAGCAGCTCGGCATGCGGCTCGCGACCCCCGAGGACTGGAAGCTGGACGCGTCGTGAGAATGCGGAACGGTAAATAAATGTCACTCTAACTGGACAATGAATTAGGCAAATCCCGGCTACAACGAACTCGTTCGATTATTTGTTCACGCCAGTGACGCTGCTTGGCGCATTTCCATCAGGCCGCTTGCCAAACTATTTGAGTGTGTCATCTCGACCTTGCTCAAGCTCTGCCAACAGCATCTTTCTACAGCTGGATGGCGTCGAATACGTACGCCGGCACGTGGCCATCGAGGAAGCTGCGCTTAATCTTGGAGCACCGCGCGAACTCGAGCATGAAGATGAGCGTGTTAACAACGTCGACAGGGAGCTCGGTCGTCACCTTGCCCTTCTGGTCCTTCGCAAAGATGTCGTTCACCTTTGCGCGCACGTACTGCCCGAGGCACGCGAGAAACTTTTCCGTGTAGGACGGGTGGAACTGCTTGAAGACCGTGAGGATGCCGAGCAGCAGCGGCTGGCCGTCGATCGGATTCTTGCCCACGCGGCAGAGCGCGCCAAAGTTACGGTCGTACTGGAGCTTGGGCATGTATGCGACCACGAAGAGCATGAAGAGCGCCGCGAGACCGTCGAGCGGCGCGTCGACAGTGATGTAAATCTTCTGGAATGGGTCGTTTGCGCCAATGTTCTCGAGGTACTTGTTGAGCTCCACGAGGATTGGGTTGCCATCCGAGCCCGGGTACGGCTTGCCCTTCGGGTCGCGGTAGTGCGCGCGGATGTCGTTGAGCAGCGAGTTGTCGAGCGTGTCGAGTGTACAGGAGAGCAAGTTCGCATCGAGGCGGCTCGAGAACGACAGCTCACTGGAGATCTGGCGTCGGATGAGCGCGGCCTGACCGATAATCAGTACGGCCTTCAGCAGCTTGCTCATGATCTTCTCCACTTTCTTCAGCGCGGCGTCGTACAAACGGCCCGACTGCTCCGGGATCTTCCACTCGGGCATGATAGCGGCCGAAAGCTGGTCGAGCAGCGGATAATATGGCGTCACAGCTGAGCCCCAGAACTTGACGAGGTTGTTGAGTGTGTGCACGATGCGGAACGAGAGCATACGGTCGAGACCCGCGAGTCCAAGCAGACCGACGCTCTTGTGCAGCACTGAGAACGCGCCAACGCCGCACACCTCCTTGCCATCGTCCGAGAACCAGCCGATGCACTGTGGTGAGTAAATCGTCACATGCGGGTCCGTCATGATGAACAGCGCGTGCATGAGGCGGCCCATGAAGTTCACGCTCATGTCGCCCGTCGGCGGCTGGAAGCGTGGGATCGGGATCGCACGATTCTGGTACTGCGAGCCGCGATCGTACACTTTCTTCTTCAGATACCGGTTGCACTCCTGCTCGACGTTGTAGTTGATAATCCGAGAGAGCTCTTCGTGCCACATGCGCAGACCGTAGATGCCAATATAGTCCTGGATGTACTCGAATGAGAGGCGGTACGCGTCCAAGGTCGACGCCAGGTTGACAAAGATCTCGTTGCACTCCTCTGACGTGTTCTTCTCGAAAATCAAGATGTCATGGAACGCCAGCGAGACGCGGTACACGAGCTCCTTGCGCAGCCCGTCCTCGAGCACGAGCCGCGGATCCACCTCAATGATACCGAGAAGCGTCCGCTTCATTGCCAAGATGCCCTCCGTGTACTTGGACACCTCGTTCGTCGCCCGCGCGAGGCGGTAGCGCTCGTTGAGCTGCGCGTGGTTCTTCAGCAGCGTGTTTTCGAACTTGACAGGGATGGGTTTCATGTGGTCGGTCTGCAGTTTGATGATACCTGCGAGGATGCGGAAGACGCTCTGCGGGATCACCTCCATAACACGCCGCACATAGTCGACGAGTTCACCCGAGTAATACTCGGCGACCGAGATCACGTCCTCCGAGCCGCACTGGTGGATGCGCGTGAGCGGCACGTCGAGGATTGATGCGAGCTTCAGGAACACTGCGCGCAGCAGGATCACTGACGACGGATCGTTCTTCACGCGCTGATGCAGGATCTTCATAAAGTCGTTGATGATCTCCCACGCGTACGACAGGTCGGAAACGTTCTCAATGATCCCCATGACTTCGTCGCGGATCCGCACTGTGCGCACCATCTCAGTGAGGAACTCGCGCGACTCCTCCAAATACGCCTTCACCTGCAGGTTCGTATCGATCTGGTCGAACTGTTCGACGTGGCCGAGCGCTTCAATGAGCCGCTTGATGCGCCGTCCAGCCTTGATGTGATCGATGTAGTCGAGACTGTTGACCTTGTCAGCCAAGTCCTTGAACCAGCTCATAAGGTCTTCGTTGCGCTCGACGCGCGTGAGCGGCTTCTCGCCAGAAAAATACTCACTGAGCTCGACCATGCGCTCCGAAGTCTCTTTCATGCATCGCTGCCAGCGCCCCTCCTTGCTCGCGAGCAACGCGACGAACATCTGCTTGAGCTTCCATTCCAGCTGTGAGGCCTTGAGCAGCAACGTGATGAGCTTGTCTGGGTCCGTGCCACGGTCAAATATTTCGCGCTGCTCGGTCGAGTTGTTCATCATCGGGATCACAGGCTGCATGCGACTGTGCATCATTGTCCATCGGACCGTCACATTTGCGTGGCGGATGCAGTTCAACAGCGGGTCGAGGTTCTCGAGCACGTATTGCTCCGTGAGCACGCCCTCCGTGAGGAAATAGTTGAGCTCGTCGATCGATTTCTGTGTTTGCTGCACTTTTCGCTTCGTGATGTGCGCAATGTTGGACGGTTCGAGCGTGTTGGCGAGCGCGAGACGCGCCGCTGGGTAAGCGGCCCACTCGAGCGAAAGGTCTGCGACCGCCCCCATGTACGTCGTAAGGATGAAATTGTCGTTGAAATGGCGGTCGACGATCTCGCGCATGCTCGATTTTTCGTGGATCAGGATGTCCGGCGCGAAGAAGAGGATCACGAAGAGCATCGACGCTTGTCCTGCGAGTCGCGTGCTGCGATGATTGCGGTGTGGGAAACTTGGCTCCTGAAGGTACACATCGTCGGACTGAAGCTTGCCGATCACCATGCTCACAACTTCCTCGGGCGGTTGGAATCGCTTAAAGTAGCGCTCTGGGTACTGTGGTGGCTTTGGCTGACCGGGCAGGTAGCCCGTCACACGGCAGAGCTTGCAGACCTCGTCGATATTCTCGAGTGCGGACTCGCCCTTGTTCCGGTAGAACGCGATGACCATCTTCTCGCGCGTCGGGCCAGGGATCTTGCGGTCCAACAGCAGCAGGATGACGCCGTAGAGGTACAGCGCTTCGCACATGAGCTGCGCGCCATCTGTGTCCAGCAGGATGTTTGCGAGTGTGTGTTGAATGAAGAATCCTTTCTCGAGGTTGTCCAGGAACTCCAGGTAATCGCTCACGTACTATTATTTACAAACCAACGCATGAAGAAAACTGTGAGCATCCTGCAACAGCCTGATACGTATCGCAGTGAGCAATAGGTAAAGGAGAGAAAGACGAATAGGCACACTCCACCTTGAAGATCCCGTCAAAGAGCTGGTAGAAGCGATCCAGGATGTCTTCGTGGTTGTCCATAAACTCGTTGTCGACATCCAGCAATTCCTATCATGTCGACAGCATTAAACATCGCATCATACAATTAATCTACCAGCATGCACGGAAGACACACACACTCATAAACGCACCGTGTTGCTGTTGACCATACTCTCAAAGTCCTCTGGGTTCTTCAAATATGCAAAGTCAAACAGGATGTTGAGGTATTTGAGCTGCTCGGGGTCTTCCACGTGCGACGGGCCCATAAACACCCTGCACAAAAGCAGAACACCACCATCACCACCACCACCACCACAATACACACATACACACCCAATTAATACATCCGCCGGTAGAATAGAAGCGAGCGCATGCATACACGCAGCAAAAAAAATAAAAAAATTCCACGTCGGCACGTACCCGGGGATGTTGTTGGAGAGCCGCAGGAGCTCGGCGATGATCGCGCTGCCGCGACTCACGAGCCGCAGGAGCGTCTGACCGCAGTCGTTCTCCTCCGCGAGGAACTCCATCGCGCCTCAGAGAGAGAGAGAGAGAGAGAGAGAGAGAGACGCTCGTGCTTGAAGACACGCGAATATCGGATATGGTGCTGAAACTCGAAGAGGGAAGGAAGAATGCATGCTGCGACATGCCTGATGATGTCGACCACGTCAGGTAGTGTGGACCACATACACATTAGCAACAAAGAACTTTGTTTCTGGAATGATTCGAATTGGGTTTTTTGAGCTTCGCTGTCGGCATCCTCAGATCACGCCAAAATATGAAAACCATATCCTTGAAACAACACCTGGAGCCGATGAATTAGTTTTGACAAAAATTTGGCCTTATACTTGTTGCATCCACACTACGCACAGGGCGCAAAGAGAAGGGCATTTCCCAAGCAAGATGAGCGAGAGCTACAGGGAACCCACGCGCGCGATCTTCGTGGAGAGCGACCTGCGCAAGTTCGTCGGCTCCACGGTACTGCGATCTCTCTCTCCACTTGTGTGTGTGTCGCTATCGCATGGTACTCATTATGTCGTGACGCTTGCCAGGCGCACCAAATGATCCTCATGTTCGTGAAACACCTGAACGAGAGCGTCAAAGGCCGCAGCATCTCCAGCGACATCGACATCTCACCGGTACGTAGTCGCTATCGCTTTTCACGCGCAATGATGACCTTTGCGGTCTCTCTTTGTATGTAGTGCTGTGACTCATGCGCTGATGCACTGCTTGACTTGCTTTGTCGTTTCTACAGAATGTGCAAAAGGCGGTGGATCTGATCGCGGTGATCAACAGCTACGTGGACGAGATCCCGCCCATCCAGCAGCCCATGCGCTTCGGCAACCGCGCGTTTCGCGACTTCTACGACCGCGTCGTCACGGTACGTGAGTTATTAAGTCCTATTTGGGTATACATCAAATAAGGCCTGACGCTTCACATTGTTGCTGTCTTGATATTTCCAATAGACCACCACTGACTTGCAGAAAGCAATGCTACCAGAGAGCTTGCACAGCGCGATCATTGAGCTCTCTGCGTACCTTAACGAATGCTTTGGCAACCGCGTGCGCATCGACTACGGCACGGGCCACGAGACGAGCTTTGTCGTCTGGATGAGTACGTTTGGCAACCTGCAGCAATTTGCATAGCTATTCGTTACAAACCACAGGACTTATACGGGCGCTCATTGCTTGTATTTGTAACAACACGTAGGTTGCCTGTACAAGATCGGCTTCTTCACGCAGCAGGATTTCCCAGCGTTGGTGCTGCGCCTCTTCACCGCGTACCTGTCGCTCATGCGCCGTCTCCAGAAGCTCTACATGCTCGAGCCTGCCGGCTCGCACGGCGTCTGGGGACTCGACGACTACCACTGCCTCCCATTCTACTTTGGCGCCGCGCAGCTCATTGGTATGCAGCTCATTTTCAGAATCAGCTGATAGTTAATGTCATGCTCACATTTCATGCCTATGCTACCACAGGCCAAACGGAGATCGAGCCCGAGTCGGTCCACGACGACGCGGTACTGGAGACCCATAGCAAGGATTATCTGTACCTGGACGCGATCAAGTTCATCAAGGAGGTCAAGTCGGGCTCGTCGTTCGCCGAAACGTCACCGATGCTGAACGACATTAGCGCTCTGCCGTCTTGGGAGAAGATTAACGGCGGCATGCTCAAGCTGTACGAAGGCGAGGTACTCAAAAAGCTGCCTGTGATCCAGCACCTCTGCTTCGGCTCGCTCTTCCCGTGCACGTGGACGCCGAGCCACTCGGGCACGGACAGTAGCGTGTACACGCCCGTGAGCATGCACCCGGGCACGGCCGTGCACGCCCCGAATTTTGACCTCGCGGGGGCGACCGCCAAGGCGCCCTGGGTCTCGGTCGAGACGCTCGCGGCCACGCGCGACACGGTCACGTCGCCTATCCCAACCGTGGCCAAACATGTGACAGAGTGAGTGCCTTTTGAGACTCGGTCGGAGGTGCTCTGAATGCATGTTGGATTGGAGGAAAGTAGTTGAACACCCATGAAATTTGGTACCGACACACGCGACAAAACAAAAAACAAAAAACACAACGATTCACTTTATTCGGCTGCGCATTGACACTGCTACACCGATGAGACGACTTGACAGCGCCGGCGTGGAGGAGGAAATGAAGCGCTACGTGCCGCGCACGTCGTGCCCAAAAGCAAGCTGCAGATGACGCGCACCGACGGCGGTGTGGCTTTGCAGCGCAACAGCGTGTGTAAAGGGGCGTGTGACTAGGTATTGTGCCGTGTGATTACGTGCTCCTTATGAGCACCGTGCTCCACGCGCTTCCTCCCGACGGCAGGCGGAATTTGATCGGAAAACGTCACCATGAGCTTGGCTTTGGTGCGCAGATAGCGCACCGCCCGTCATCTGGGCCTTGAGGAGCTCGGCCTCTTGCACGTGACACTTGACGAACCCGAACAGCAGGATGTGTAAGTTCTGGCGCACGCTCTCGTCAAAGACCAGGAAGCGGTCGACGCACCGCGCGAGGTTGTTGGCATCCTGCGTCCACTTCTCGGCAAAGTCCTTGGCGAGCCAGCCAGAGCCACTCTTCGCACTCAGCTGGTTGTTCAATAACATGATCACGCCTTCAATGTCTCCGACGCTCTTGAGCAGCGCGAACGCGTCGTGCGAACGGCCGTGCCCAGGTCTTGCGTGCCGCAATCAGAACCAGCTCGTTGATCTCGTCCTCCGGTCATCCTTGAGCAGGCGGCCGATCACGCCGCGCGTCCGCTAGCCGTCCATGTTGTTCGTGAAGCCGCGAGCGCGTTGAACTTGCGCGTCTCGAGCAGCAGCTTGACAAGCAGCTCCTTCTTGGTGTGCGGGTCCGAGATGCACACGACATGCTAGGGCCTCGAGCGCGTCTGTCCGCTAGAGCGCGTGCATGAATTGGTGAATGAGCCACATGAAGTCGATGTTCGTCTCGTCCTCCTCCATGCCAAGGCGCTCGTGTGCAGGAAGCTGTAGTGGTTGAGCGATTGCAAAGTGCATGACCTTGACCAAGAAGCTTTTGAACGCGATGTACTTGACCGCCTTCTCGAACTTCTGCGTCACCACTAGGATTTCAAATAGAAGAACGCCGACACATTGTTGCTGCCGTCGCCTAGCAGCTTGGACGAGGCCTCAAAATGCGTGGGGTCGAACGTCTGGATGCTCTTCGCCAGTCTCACGATCATGTAGACGCTGTCGAAGCCGAGCTGGACTCGCCACCAGTGCGCGGGATGAAGCACAGCCACCCTGCCACAGGTAATCCTCAAATCGTCGTCAGGATGCGCGATTTCGCTGGCATTCGCGTTGCCGAAGCAAAGCAGGTTCACCACAGCGCTCATACGGGTTCACAACAGAGTTCGCACCAATTGACACGCTCGTGAAGCAGTGGTAGCGGTCCACGAGCTTCTCGTACTTGGTGGAGAACTGCTTGGAGAACCCACGCAGTGGGGCCGCATCACAGTCGTCAGTGACGCACTCCTGCTGCACGCGGTACTTGAGCATGGCGAAGGCGTTTGTGTCCACCGAGATATCGCATGCCCGGATGGAGCTGGCCACCAAGTCCACGGCTTCCTGGCCGCCACCCGAGTGTATGCAGTAGTACGCAAGCGCCCAGATGTTCACGTCCAGGTCCGTGTTCGGGCTGTTGCCGCTCACCGCGTAGCGCGAGCTCTGCAGATTGCGCACGAAGGCACGGATGTTGGCCACGAGGTTGGGCCAGCTCCGGCACGGCGCACTCGCAAAGGTCGCACAGCTGTATAACGTCCACTTGCGCACTATCTCGCGTCTTTGGACGCGCGCCCAAGAGAGCTGCAAGCCCGGTGTGCCGATGAACGTGGCGACGCGCAAGCACCTGTCCAGCAGGAAGAAGACAACCACAGCCGTCACTATCGAGCGCCTGCGACACGCACCCGTGGAGCAGAGAGGGACGCTGCGCTCGGCAGCAAAGGCGTGTGGCATTTCGCACACACAAGTGTGGCGCACGGTGCATAGCGGCGAGCTGCGACCGCACACCAACGCGACCAAGCCGCTGCTGGACGAGCGCGTGCGCGAACAGCACCACGAGTTCTGCAAGAGCTTCATCGACGAGAAGATGACGTTCAAGGATATGTACGACTGCATCCACCTCGATGAGAAGTGGGTTTTCCTTGCGACGAACACGCTGCGCTGCTACCTTGCGTCCGGCGAGGTGTCGCCACTTCGAGTCGCTCGCAGCAAATGATTTGTTGTGAAGGTGATGTTTTTAGTAGCGGTGGCGCGGCCACGCTGGGACCGCGCTCGCAATGAGGGGTTTGACGGAAAGGTGGGTATGTGACCGCTCACGCAGCAAGTGCAAGTCGAGAGAAGCAGCCGCAACAGACCAAAGGGACGCTCGTCACGAAGCTCATCACGAGCGTCGACAAGCACATGTATAGGATGTGCCTCATCGAGAAGGTGCTACCGGCGATCGCGGAGTGCTGGCCGCAAGAGGACCGCCGCCACACGCTGTTTCTGCAACAAGACAATGCACGCTCACACATCGCCGCGATTGATCCCGACTTTCTCGCCGCCGTGGCACGCAGCGATCTTGACGTGCACCTGCGCAACCCTCCCCCAACTCTCCGGA